>OZ021724.1:88818273-89025773 GCA_963978545.1 Linyphia triangularis
AATGGTTTTCTTCGTAGTGATAAAAAAAAAAAAAAAAAAAAAAAAAAATCGTCTAAAATGTTGTAGTAGCACAAAGGTGGTGGTATATATAAAGAATCTCTGTTAAACACGTCTTTTTTATGAGTTAATTTATTATTTCAAAATAAATTAAACTAACTAAATTATACTGTACGTCTGCGCCATTGTTATTGCTGAAAATGGAAACTAAATTGCAAATTTAACTTTTTAAATAAGCAACACTTCTTTAATAAACAAAAATCAACTTTTTAAACAAATAAAAAAGTATACTAAAAACTATACTTACGAATTGTACATAAAATTAAAATATTCTTTAAGATCTTCCAGTTAAATCTCTGATTTAGTTGCTAAGAAGACGCAAGAAATTAAAATCTATCACAGCACCGAAAAAGTTCCGATTGCGAGTTCCAAAAAACGTGTTGTTGAAAAACAACCCTATAAAATACAAGTGAACCGTACGCAAAGGAATGGACAATTTTATCAATAAATGCGTTGCTTTCTTCTCAAAAAGTAGCAAAAGATATCAACGTCACTTTAACATCAAATCTCTAGTTGAGAGGAGAAACAGAAGAATAGATGTAGTTACGAACAAAATCCCTTTTCCGCCTCGAATTTATTTTTTCATCCCGTTTATTTTTCAAACAAAAGATATCATTTGAAAGAAAAATGGCAACACTAAAAGAAAAGAATAAAATTCAAACAATGGCGGGAGATACAGGAATACACAATCGAAAATTTCAAGGAAAGGCAACTGCAGTGAAGTCACGAGGATTAAGGAAATATAATCTCGACAGAAGAGTCAGTTAACTGTGAGCTATCTGCATTTCGCAAACGATTTTCTTCTTCGTTGTGTATTCTGTTCTTGTTTTGTGTGCAATACATTATTATTTCGAGTTTATTTGAATTCTTTTATACATTTTAAAGTTCTTCTTTTTGTAAATGGTCCGGGAAAGTGGATTCTTCTTCCATCCAATCAAGTTAGAAAAAGAAAATAATAGTTATTTTTTTCCCTTCATTCTTTTAACCGAACGAATCCGTTAACGGATAATGTGTTTCTTGGAAGAAATGTCGGGGATGATACAAAAATAAATATTGACACTAAACAATTCCATTTTGTGGTTGCACAAGCTCACTTTTATATTGATGTTACCAAATGCTTTTATGGAATGAAAATAAAATATTAGATGCAAATTGCGGATTAAGTGAACGATATAGTTTGTTTACAGAAAAGGTTTTACGAAGAAATTGAGACAGGATGGAATATTTAAACGTGAAACTAATCACAATTCTTTTTTATGGTTATGGAAACTAAATTTGAAATCTAAGTTACTTATAAATTTTTGATATGTAAATATATACGTTAAAAATTATAGATCAAAGGGTGCAATATTTTCTGTTTGAGAATAATATTTTATATAAAATGGGGAAAGAGAAAAATTAAAAAAATAATTGGTGCGAGTAGCTGATTCTTTATCAGGAAAGTTACTTTTATTGAATTTTTTAAATTTGAAAGGTATATTATTTTATTAATGATAAATGACTTCATATAAAACTCATACAATTTCTGTTTTGTTTTTTCAACTTCTCTTTAAAGGATGCTTATATGTTAGGGTGGTACGAAAAAAAAAAAAAAAAAAAAATATTTTTGAAACGCATTAGGTGAAAAAAGTTGCTACACATCTAAGAAAAACTGTAAAAAAAGTTTGAAAATAATAATAATAATATCTTCCGATCGCGCATTCACGTCAAAGTTAGGAAAAAATACAAAATATAACTATTTTGCATAAATTTTTTAATATTTCTATACGTTATATATTTGAAAAGCAATAGTTTGCAATGTGTTGTGAATGGATGGTATTACACAGGAAAACACTATTCTAGGCATTTTTAAAACATATATTACTAACTAAAAATAGTCAAAAGTAACACTTCTTGTTAAAAATAATGATTTTTCTGAAAAATGGGTACTAACGTTATTTCTTAAGGGAAAAAAAAAAAAAAAAAACTGATGCACTTTGAAGGAAACTTTTGTAGAAAAGTCAGGCATCATGGATCTTTAAAACCCATAAAGCGGCTGTTCCGGATTATCTCGTCCTTTTATCCCCAGTTTTTCCAGCAATACACAACATTTTTAAATTTATAAACAAAATTTAATATATATTTTTTTTAAATATTTTTAGTAAGATGATAGTTTCATTCCCTGGACGCTCAATGGGTTAAAAAAGAAAGGAGAGTTGTCCCAATGTCTTTGGCGTCAGCGCCACCCACTTAGTGTAATGTCTCTGTTGAAAGCTTGACTCTGCGTTCCACAGCTTGTGTATGACAAGGAAACGAGTTGAGTTCTTATTTCAGTGGTCCTAGTATAGCACAGAAACGCTGGCCAGACATAGGCCAATCTTGATGAAGAACGTTGTGAATTGGTCGTAGAAACAATATTGGTCAATCTCGTTCAATTCTGGATAAAATGCCGACCAAACGGTATAGTGGTTAGCGTGCTGGCTTCTAGACCGCGAGGTTGCGGGTTCGAGTCCCGTGTTAGGCATATGGGTGTTTGTAAATGTATGTTGGCTTGTCTAATGACGAAAGTTTCGGCGAATTATAGCCCTCGTGTTGCTGACGGCGCCAGATAATCTGAATACAACCAACCAATCTGGATGAAATATAGAAGATGTTTTGAAATGTCAGTGAACAGTTTAATCATGTCTGCGTAATCAGTGGAAATAAAGTTAAGTCTGGTTGCCTTGAAACGCCAGATTGCATTTTCCTAGGAAAGTTCTCGAGATTTCAGAACCCGACTCCCCAGTTCTCTTGCATATCTTCTTTCGTCCAAAATCAATGCCAAAATCAAATTGTACGAGTGAGGGAAGGAAGAATTTCGTTCAATAACCGAGTTTATAACTTTCCGTAAATATTCAAGGATGTATCGAGACAATCGACTTGCCTCATATATGATCTTATGCCCTTCAGAAAATTAACTTTTTTTTTAAATTCGAAACCAACGTTGCCTGTAAAATTTAAAATAAGGAATACCACTTGCTTGAGCTCATCCGATGATTTACATTCACTCACATATAGTCTAAGGTCTAAGTACTTTGTTTTATGTTGTTAGCCATCTGGAGTGTGAAAGGGGATCAGGTTTGCGAGGTGCCAAGTCATTTGCCTGATCTAATCACTGCAAAAATATCAAGATATAACTGGTCTGTGCTCAGTACCTTCAACTTAACTTGAGGAATTGAACATTCAACAAGTACAAAATCAGCCTGTGGAAAATTTTCACAGGTCTTTAATTTTTGACCTGAGCTCCCACTGAAAGATGTTTGTTCTGTTGTAGCTCTATCTAGGTGTTGAAATAACGACATCTGAATGGTAGTTCATTGATGTATATTAGGAGTTATATATCCCATTGTAGTTGTCCCCCAACGTGCAACTTGATTTATCAGATCATTTCCAGCAAGTATTTATGGCAGATCCAATCACAGCCATTTGCGCCAATCACAACCATGGGCGCTATGATCCATTTACTAAGCATGTAAGTTTATGAGCTTCAAAGGAAGAGAAGGCGCCACGACAAAGGCCACCCACATTAAAATCTGACAAAACACAGTTTTTATCAATGTTTCAAAGGTTATGTACGAACGAATATTATTGATTAATTACTAGTTTGATTTTTCCCAAGTTCTATCTACTTCATTCCACACAATGCAAACTAATGCACCTCGATATTAATTTAGTGATTGATGTATTCTACAAATTGGTGAAACGGCGATATTTTTCGCATTTATTTAAAACTTTAAAGTGAATGCTTGAAGTAAATAAAACAATTTTAACAAAAATGAGTAAGAAGTAAAGTTAGTACCCATTTTACAGAAAAATCATTTTTTAACAAAAAAAATTATTTTTGAATATTTTTAATTATTAACAAACATTTTAAAAATGCATAGAATATTGTTTTCCTGTGTTACACCATCCTTTCACGAAGCATTGCAAACTATTGCCTTTCAAATATATAATGCTTAGAAATTAAAAAAAAATTAGGAAAAGTAATTATTTTTTGTAATTTTACCTAATTTTGCGGTGAGTGCACGATCGAAAGATTTTTTTTTTTCAAACATTTTTTTTTGTGCAGTTTTTCTTATCAAGATGTGTAATTATTTTCACCTAATGCGTTTCAAATATAATTTTTTTTTCAACCCATCCTATTATATATATATGTTATAGCTAATTTAATAAAAATGCTACCCAATATTTTATAAAATAACCAAAAAAACTGGTAAATATGGAAAATGGAAAAAAACTAAAATATTACTTTTGCTGGTTATTTTATAAAATATCCAATGGAACAACTAATATAAATTAATTAATGGAATTTATTAAATTATCTGGTGATTTTATATAGTAACCAAATACCTGCGGCTATTATATATAACTATCATATTTATGATAATAATACGAAGAACTGTAGGTTCAACTAAAATTATATGAAAAAAAAAAACTTTAAAATTAAGAATCTCAAAGCAGCGTTATCTTTGAACCAACGCTCAAGCATAACCAAGAGAAATGCATAAACAATATAACTGTGCACAATCCTGTATTTATCATGTAACCGCGGGCTAACAGTAAGCATAGTAGCTGGTTAATGAGATTAATTTGAGATAAATGAAAAAAAAAAAAAAAAAAATTAAAAGGTGTTTTTTATTATATATAATAACTGGTTAATATGATAAATTTTAAGAATTTTTTTTAAACAACCAGTTATTATGTGTAATATCCAAATTAATCAAATTACCCGTAAACATATAAATATTATAAACCATGAATTATATTCTGCATATTTTTATTAACGTGAAAGCATGTTTTGCATTTTATTTCGTACTACTTTCGATACTTTAAATCACTTTATAATGACATGACCATTAATTTCAAGAGGAAAATTTATTTTCATACTTTTGTGGCGGACATGTTCTGGTGCATTCACACAAAGGCAATAGCAATGGGAAATCTCAATCATCAGCATATGGTGTTTTCTTGAGTTCCTTTCTCAGAAGACATTCCATTCCAGGTCATCCATACCACCCAACTTGAGATTTTTCCCATCCTATTATAAAAGATCCGTACCCCACGTGGTACCAAACCAACCAATGGTGTACAGTCTTTTCCTCATTCTAAATTGATTCTTGTTAAAGTAACATCTCTGTTTTACACTCGGCTACGCAAATTCATGAGCACCAGACATGCTGCCTCAGTGCTCCTCCACAAAGTTTCTTAGCACTTGTAATTAATATGTTTTAGTTTAATAGTTTTGAATGTAGCCAGGTAAATAATGTTATTAAATTGTTTTGTTATCAAGATCTATCCTATGATTTAACCAATATTTCATAACAAGAAAACAACCTTCTGATAGTCATTTTTACCGAGGATCTTGTTAAGTATCCCTTACATTACCAACACGCTAGACCCCGGCACTGTTAACATAGTAGATAGGCACAGTATAAGCATCGTAGTAGTTATGCATAACATTTAAAAACATTTTAATAACTAGGGCTGAGAAACATCACACACATTTAAATTACACTTTAATTGCTGGAAAAGCATTTAAATTTGAAGTCTGGATTCGTCTAATTTATTTATTTTGTTTTCATATTTTCATTAATTATATATAAAAAAAAGTTGGTCTTATTGGGGATATTTTTAATGTAAATTATTGCATCGGTCAAAAAATTGGTCAAATTGGAAAAACTAGTGATATTTGTGGCTATAATTATCATACATTGTTTCTTTCGGGTAAGTGAAACAGAGGAGGAATAGTCGTTGAGTGGCAATCGAGGAGGAATAGTCGTTGAGAGGCAATCGAGGAGGAATAGGAGTTGAATAACAAAGGAAAATAACGCTAATGTAAAAGAAGTTTTTCAACTTTTTGTGGTTTCATCAAATTTTTACGGGAATTATGGGTGGGAAGCAAATAACACAGTAAAAGGGCATTACCATAGCAATGTCGATCAAAATATTTAGAGCAATATTTTGGCAATTGCTGACCTGACAGCTACGTTATACGCATGCGCTAAAGTTGACCAAAAACTTTATGACAGGTTCCATGGCCACCGCTGACTCATATGCAAAAATTAAACATTGTAGGTTAATTCGTTCGGGAACTATACTGCCACCAGACTCACAGCCATTTTTTTAGACAATATTTTTTAGACTTAGGACAAGAAAAATTGTTTCATTTGGGGACATATAAATCTACCACCTTAATGCATGGATGCAAGAATTTTTATTAGTCAATTGTATTGGATTTTAGTTAAATGTCGACTACTTTTTCGCTTCGATCAGGAGTAAACCAGTGATATTTATCAATCGTCATGTTAATACTATAGTGGCGAATCATAGTTCTCCGACAATGACAAAGATTATGTTGATTATTTTGCAGATATTTGAGTACCCCCTTCGCATTATTCAATAAGTTTTCATTGATTCTAAAGATATATTATCAAATCAATGAAGAAAAGAATCCTAGCGATAAATAAAGAGAAACTAGGGACATCATTTTCCCGCCGGTTTGTTTTCCTCTAATCGATCTGCTCTTTCGCAATGTGTTCCTACCTGAAGTAAGTTAGAATGGTTATTTGTAAACTTTTATGTTGAAAACAAACGTAGCATCGGTGGTTCAGTGGTAGAATGCTCGCCTGCCACGCGGGCGGCCCGGGTTCGATTCCCGGCCGATGCACAGTCCTTTTTATCTTTCTTTACAACATTTTTTGTTATTGGTTTGAAACTCTAACCGATGGTGCAAAGACTTTATTTTTATTATTTTTAATTTTAAGCTTAAGAATATGCTACTTTCTTAGGTGTAATTATCTGCCAGCAAATATTATTTTATACCATGAAACTTATATCAGATATGAAACGATCCACAATTTATTTCACAAATGGCCATTAAATATTGCAAACTACTGCTGCTGCTATTAACCACTGCCGAGATGTAAATGATATTATCCAATTCACCAGATGCAAGGCTGGAATTACACCATAAACGTTCCTTGACAAAAATCGATTTACAGAATTTTATAAATCAGAGGCTGCCGCTTGCGAACTTCTAGAAGATGCTGCATATATCCCTTATGTTACTTTACTAATGAAGGAAAGTAGTTCAAAGAAAGTCCCTGCCCAGGGCCGTACACAGGGAGGGGAGGCGACGGGACCCCCCCCCCCTTCCCTCTCGCCGCGATGCCTCCTACAACTTCACACAATACTCATTAAGTACAAATGATAGAGTCCCCGTTTTCCTGGTGGTCAGTGTATCGAGCCTATCATCGGAGGACTGTGGATTCGATCCCGGCCACCGTAAATCGGTGTGTGCCCAAAGGGGACTGGTGCACATTAAATGTGTCATGGCCTTATTGTCCTCACGTTGGCGTGGTGGGGTTGGAGAGAAGGATTTACACTAGAAGATTTCGATCTCGTATTCTTCTAGATGCTCAAAATTACGTTAAGCACTTAAATGTGGCATAAATAGACAGTCGTGAGTTCCAAACAAACAAACAAACATACTAATTACTTTTAAAATATTCAGGTATTTCGAGAAGCATAAATACACTTGAATCTGCAAAAGAAAAAATGTGTTACAATCCTTTTATTATACATCGGATAAAGAATATAATTATAAACAACATCGTTTGTCTACGAAAATTTCTTTAAGATGCAAAAGAATGCAATAAATCCCTTTAAAACACTCCGAAATAAATAAACAATGAAATAAAACTGTACTCTAATAATAATGGTCGTCGACTCCATTATGGGATTTCAAATGCAAACGATATTATTGCCAAAATTATAACGATTCCGCAATGAAATTCTTCTTCAAAGAGAAAAATGATTCCTACGAAATGGCTTTAATATTTGGAACATTAGGCTTTTCTACAAAATAGAAAGAATACTCCATCTTCGTGCTCTGTTGGGGGTAATGCAATATTACAAGAAATTCTAGAAATGGTGAACAGTTTGTTCTTTCTTTGTTCTTCCAGAAAAATAGCTGATGGAATTTTCTTTTGTCCTTCTGTATTAGCGTAATTGACATACAGTTTAAATGGAAGCGAGCTATCTTTATCTGCTTAGAATTATTTAGAAGAAAATTACTTTGAGTGTGTCTGTAGTGAATTAAGTGCTTTTTTTAGCTCAATTATCTTTCTTTTTTTTTCAGCTGTCTCATTATTAATTTTGGGGCTTTTTTTATTTTATGGTGGATGACTTTTTATTTTCAGTGCTTTTGTTGAGTAAAAATGAATTAATGAAATGAATTGAAACTTTCTTTTTTTTCCTTTCTGGTTCATAATCACGTAACTTGATAATTGGGTTTCTTTCTATAACTGAATGTATCTTTTGTTTTGAAATCTGTTTTCAAAACCTTTTTATCGGTTAAATTATCGTTTTGTTTTCGTTAGTTTTAACTTTTGCCGTGCCTTTCGGTAAAAAGTCAAATGGATTTTTAATAGGATTAGAATGAAATAATGTAACTTACGTAGTTCAACCCTCATTAGTAATGTACCAATGTAATTACTTTTAAAGTGACTTTATAAGTAAGTAATTATAACGTATTGTTTGTCATTATTGTTCGAATTCATTTTATTCATTCATATTATTGTGTGAGTCATTTTCTGTTATTTCCACACTTTATAAAAGAGTTAAACTCTTTCAATAACTACATCATGCTAAAAGTTGAAGATTGTTCCTATGATGCCATTCATAAAACATCTTAATATTACTTTTTAAGCTTTAACCGAGTAACTTTTAATCAATAAATAAATTAGCTTCACACCTAAACTTCATAACTCAAACTCTACTAAAATCTTTACTGTAATATGTTAACTTTAGTGTTAAAAAACTTATATGTCTCTTAACAAAGACTGTAATCTGACTAAACCATTTTTTTTTTTTATGTATTCTTATATTATACAAAATAATTTTATAAATCTATGTATTAAAAGGCCTAAATTAGAATATCTATTTTTACAGTCATAATTATAATTATAAAATATTTATATATTAAAACAAAATTCCTTATATATGTTTGTGTGGTTTTTATATAAATCTTTTTAGTTTTATTATGATCTTTGAAGCAAGAGAAATATTCCTGGTTATTTGGAATTTTTAAAAACCTTTCTTCTTTCCCTTTCTAATCTCTTAAATAAAAAATGATAGAATGATCTTCTAAAAAAAAAATAAAATGAAACCCTATTTTTTCTCCTACAGGCATCTTAACTAATCCAGTTTAAAGAGGGGGCGCAATTTCATTTCGATGCTTTATTAGTCAAGTGGGGAAATAGAGCATGTCGATGTAAGCAATTAACTAAAAATCGAATGAAGAATGCTACCAACGAAAATTGTGAGGAGAAGCTATATGAAGATACAACTTGCGGTAACTACAAGTAAACCTGAGAATGCAATGCAGACTTCGGGCTCTCTTGTTATTTTTGTTGAAGTTGAACATACACAGCAAATTTCAACTGTCTTTTTATCATTGTTTTTATGCATTCAGGATTTTAAAATGTATTTTTAAAGTGTAAAAACCTATTACTTAAACTTTCAAATTGATTTTTCTCACTGATGCATTTTCTGATATATAATTAGAAATAACTACAATTGTAATTAAGTTACATACACCGAACTCTCCATGCATATTATGTATACTCTTTCAAAACTATTTACTGAACAGAATGGGAAGTTTTTTTTGTTTTTTCTCTAGATATTCTTACTTTAGCTCAATTGTGTTACGTAAAATTTCGAATGAATTTTTTTTATCACTGATGCATTTTCTGGTACATAATTGGAATAACTGCTGTTGTAATTAAGTTACGTACACAAAACTCTGCATGCCTTTTCTGTATATTGTTTTAAAACTATTTGCCAAACAGAATGGGAAAATTCTACATTTTACTCTAGATATGTATATTTTAGCTCAGTTGTATTATGTAAACTTGCGAAGGAATTTTTTCGCGCTAATGCTGTTTTTAGTACAGAATTGGAAATAACTGCAGTTGTTATTAGGTTATATGCACCAAACTTTCCATGCATGTTATACATACTCTTTTGAAAATATTTGCCAAACAGTATGTGAAAATTTTAATTTTCACTCTAGATATGTTTATTGCAGCTCAGCTTAGTTTTTTCATGAAATTTAAACAGTTTTTTCTCACTGGTGATTTTTTTAGCTTTTCTTTTACATAACTGGAAATAACTCCATTTGTAATTAAGATACACACACCAAATTTCTCATGCATATTGTACTAAGAATTTAGAAGATATTTAAGTAACAAAATTTTAAAATTTTGTTTACTCCAGATATGATTTTTTTTAATTATGAAAGAAAAGAAAATGAACTTTTAAAGTAACAATTTTTTAGTTTAATATCAGTTATAAATGTCAAAATTGCGTTTGGTAAATTTTCTTGTTATATATTTGTGAACACATACATATAATTTTTAAGTTTAAGATATTTTTTATTAAGTTATATCAAAATATTTAATGCGTTGTTTTATAGTAATTAAAAAATTTTAAGAAAAATAATAATAATAATAATAAAATAGATTTTATAGACCAGCACACTGTTCAACAATTGCATAAAAAATTGTGTTGATCCATCAAATATTAAAGAAATTAAAATTTCGAGCCCGCACCCCCTTAAAGTGCGTTAATCCCCATGGATAGCTCAATTATGGCATCCAACACTATACTAAACTTCAACTTAACTAGACATCACTTAGACGGTAGATCGTGACAGTGCTCATAGGTATTTAATCCATTTTGGCGGCGTGAAAGCATAATGTTCGCCAAACCACAACCCTGTAGAGAACAAAAGGCTATAAGGTTTGGCGAGAATTATGTCTTCACTCCGCCAAAATGGATTAAATACCTATGAGCACTGTCACGATCTACCGTCTAAGTGATGTCTAGTTAAGTTGAAGTTTAGTATAGTAGTAAAAGATTATCTTATTATTTAAAATTTTACTTAAGATAAAATAATTCTTTTTTTTAGGTTTCAGAAATATTTTAAATTGTTGATGCAGTATTATCACATTTCTAATGTTGAAATCAAGATAAATATTAATAGCTTCGTTTCATGGCAAAATTTTTACTTTAAATTTAGAAATTCAGAGTAAAATACCATCAAGACTTACCTGTAATCAACTTCGCCGTAAATAACGCTTACTTCTGACCGATATCCCAGTGTTATGTACAGCGGCTGGTTAGCCAGTAAGAAGGGAACAGCTCTTGTTACTTTCGTAATCTTTAGCGTTAATTATTTAGAATTTAAATTGAATTTTAATTTTTTTGTATGTGACCAGTACTGGAGCTTTTATCTTTTCATTGATCCTGAATTGAACATCTGTGTCCACTACAGGAATCCTGGTTTCAGTAGTGGACAAGGGAGATTAAAACACTTTTTGTGAGAAAATATCAATGTAAGCACATGAAAGTCAAGAAAGTTTTGTACTGTGGTTGATAATTTGAATAGTTTTTAAGCCCTTTATATTAACTTAAATTTTGTGTGTGTGTGAGTGGGTGGCTGTATATGTCGATGGCGGGTAAATGCGCAAAGGCCTAATTTATCCTGCGCCGGGTTCGAATCCTGGAATTAGACATGGATGTTCGTTGCGGTTCGGAATCCACGTTAAGCTGTAGGCCTTATCTTGATTAGCCGTAATTGCTTACAAAAATAGGTCCGTTGAGAGTACAAACCAAACCAAAACCTAATTAATCCTCTTTCTGTTATTCAATAGGGATGAAACTTGGCAGATAGGTTAGATGTTGATGACAATGCATTCTATTACATTTTGGGGGCTGCCACTGTCACTTCTAAAAAGTCACTTTTACGAAATACTAATAAACTAATTTGCCGTCATCCAATCGCGCTGAAATAGCATTTAACCGATTCTTGAAGAACATTTCCGGTTGCCAAAGTTGTGTTAATAAATAATAAGATTGTTTTAATCCGAATAAATAAGATATTTAGTTGTGAGGGCATAAATTCCCATTCATTTTTAATGAGTAAATTTTGAAAAATAGTTTACCGTATATTTTGCTGATAGAGATGTTTTTAATATTTAAAATTAGAGGCAAACATACAAATTGGTAATGCATATAAAGGGAATTACACTAAAAACTTTGTTTTTAAGGGTTATGTTATTTTATGTTTATAACTATAAAAAATAAGTAAAAATCAATATTTTAAGGCAAATATATTTTTTCATGTTGTAATTGCTGCTTATTAATTATCATTTAATAGTTATAAAATAATTCAACTTATTAAATAAGAACAGTTATATTATATTTTAATTTTACTTCGACATTTACAATGAAACAAAAAGTGATTATATAAAAGGTTATTATCACGCAAGTAGCATAGCAGTAATGGCCAATATCAGCCCGCCATTGGCCAAATCCCGATGCGAAATGTTGTAAATCGTCCTTTCGATGCCGATCTCGCCCAATTTTGGATAGACGATAATCGAAGTTTTAAAAGTTTGATGCACAGTTTTAAAATTTGAATATTTTGTGTATAAGAAAAAAAGGTTGCATAAATATGTTTTGGGATATTTTTGGCATTTTTTTAAAAAAAATCATGTATTTTGGAACGATTCTCCACTTCCGGACCAAACTGGGCAAATATGATATAAAAGATGCTCAATTTTTAAAAAAAATAATCGCTTCAGAGTGGCTAGTAGCAACCAAAGTGCCCGGATTGTGTGCATACGATGTTTGTTCATGGTAATGTCGCCGGTCAGTTTGTAACACAACAGATCGGAAACTTAATATTGGTAAGGGTTATCACCTTAATTTGTTATAACGCATGAATATTACGTAATTTTTCCTCACTTTCGGCTGTTTGACATGTTTAGTTTTGTGATTTTGAATTTAAATAGCCTTTTCGCCAATGCTTTCATTTTGTGATTGTGTGAATGCATTTTGTTCATAAGTTAGAATCCCAATAAGAAATTTTGATCCTGAATTTTATTTGGTGTTGTTTTGTTTTGATTCCTACATATTGAATTATTGGTTTAAAGTAATATATGATTAAGCAATGATTTACGTGATTAATCTTTATCTTAGAGAGCCTAAGCCGACCAAATGGTATAGTGGTTAGCGTGCTAGCTTCTAGACTGCGAGGGTATGGCCTATGAGTTGTCCTTGCGCCAGTAAAGCAACCAACCAACCTGCGAGGTTGCGGGTTCGAGTTCCGTGTAAGGCACGGGTGTTTGTAAATGTATGTTGGCTTGTCAAATGACGAATGTTTCGGTGCATTATAGCCCTCGTGTTGCTGACGGCGTCAGATAATCTGAAAATAACCAACCTAGAGATCCTAAAAAAGCCATGTCCACCGGATGCTATCTGATTAGCTCTCTGCAATTGCACACCAAAGGTTTCGGGTTCGCTTCTTGGATTAGACATGGATGTTTGCAGTGGTACGAAATCCAAGTAAAGTTATAGGTTCCAGACTGATTAGTTGATATTGGCACACAATTAGGTCGCTGTGAGCTCAGCTCAGCTCGAATTTCAATGGTGCTCTGTTCGAATCATGTGTTAGGCATGGATGTTCGTTGTTGTTTGATATCAACGCTAAGCTGTAGGTTCTGGTCTGATTAGCCATAATTGTGCATAAAAATAGGCGATTTGCAATGTTTGTAGAACGACATAACAAGGAATCTAATTAAAGCAACTTTGATGTTGAGAATAAATACAATTAAAAATTATTAGGTTAATGTTACAAGCTGTTTTGTAATAATTCAAATATAAATTTATGTGTAAAAAATTATTCGAACTTCAGTTTTTCGTATTCATTAGCAGCATTAATATTTTTTTTTTTATGATTCATAGTCTATTTATGGTTGTGTGAAGTTAGTACGAATCTATTTGCATAGTACTATATCTTAATTTAATTCACACAAGCTTAGTCTGTGAGTGGAATTTGAAATTAGGCAGCTTAAAATGATTTTCTTAAATGTTGGTAGAAAATGCTATCTGAAGTAAACATTTGGACGATTATCAAATAATACTTGGTTGGTTGAACTCCCGGCTGGGAGTGGAAAAGAAGGACTTTGTGAACTAGCACCTGCCTCCGCGTACATATGTGAGAAAACCACCTCTCTGGAACAGGTTGAGGTAAAAATAAAAAATAAAATATTAAAAAAAAAGGGGGGGGGGGTCAAATCATTTCGGTGCAGAAGGCTAAATAATAGTTATCATGTGCTTTTCTGCAATATTATGTTTTCATTATATAAACTTTTACAATTGATGTTTTCCTTAATTAACACCAAATTGTGTCGTCTTTACAAAGGAGTTTAGATACAATGCTGACTTCATTAGTTAAAAGGCCTTAAATCCCCAAACAATAAAATGCATATTTTGACACTTTCTGATTGTCCTTTAGAAAATAATTATTTTATTTATTTGAATGGGGGCTGAGCCCACCACCAATGGCAGTGAGGTTAGCGCTCTGACTTCACATTCCAAAAGTGCCGGATTCAAATCCCTGGTTAGCTATCGGTGTTCGTTGTAGTTCAGAATCTACATTAATCTGAAGGTCTCGGATGATTAGTTTCTTGTGTATAAAAATAGTCATTGAACGTACAAACCAACCAACCAACCAACCAAAAGCGTCAAAAAATGCATTTGCATTTTTTTGGATTTTGGTGTTATTTAACTTATGGACGGCAGAAAAAAAAAAAAAAAAAAAAAAAAAAAAGAGTTAAAGATCAGAATAACTTTTATGCAACAAATTTCCGTATTAAATTAAAATTTTTTTTTTAAAAAATGCACAATTTTATATTTCAGGTTCGTTTTCTTTACCGAAGTGGGGTTTTTAATAATCCCAGTACTTTGGTCATATTTATTATGAAGAGACTTTTGAGCAAAGGTGTGGCTCTGCAGTATGGATTTAAGGGAAGGCAAGACAAATTAAAGGTTTGCCAGTTAGATCTTTTCAATGTTGTCATTGGTAAGTTAAAACCCATTTTCAGAACCTTTGGTGCTTTTTTGCAACTGAGCACAAACATATTTTTAAGGAACAGACTAGTATTTCAAGTTATTTTTCAATGCCAGTTCTTTAGTCTTTGTTTAAGGCTAGCAGAGATATGATTGTGTGTGCATAACATTTTATTATATTAAAATATAGCTTTCATATGCTAAATTAACATTGCAAAAACGCATTAAATTATGTCATGGAAAAATTAATTTTTAAAATCAAATATGAACATTTGTTTAATTATAAATACAATATAAGTTGAAGGATTTATTACAATTTGTTTTCCTGTGACTCGAATAAAAAAAAGTCTTATTACAACTAGGGGTGTGGAACATCGAACAACTTTCATTTACCGTATAATATTGGTCATTGCATTAAAATTTGATATGGTGTTATTTACCGTTTTCATATTTTCACTCATTTAAAAAAAAATCACCAGTCTGCGATATTTTTTTCTATAATTTTTACACGGAGTAAAAAAACACACGCCAAAATGGTGATGTTGTTCGATAGATCTTACATTGTTCTCTCTTGTTCGTCAAACAAAAAGAAATCAATTGTTGATGGGCGATGGTCAAGGGCAGGGAGCCCTGTGTTAAGGAGTGTTGAGGGAGAAGGGGAGGGAGGGTTGGATGACGTCTCCTTCTCTAGAAGAAATTGTGTGGTTCGCGACGATTGTTACATAAAATAAAATCAGTCTGTTCACTAAACTTTAAATATTCCTTATCTCAGTAAAATACTAAAAAAAAACCAAATCTATATATTGTGTGAACTCATAGAAAAAAAAAACTTGCATCGGCCGGGAATCGAACCCGGGCCGCCCGCGTGGCAGGCGAGCATTCTACCACTGAACCACCGATGCTACAGTAAAAATGCTCATTCAATTGTACAAATAACTGCTTTAACCCATTTCTAACTTACTTCAGGGAAGAACAAATAAAGCACAAGACGATTACATTACGAAGGTTGAGATCACCCAAGGAAAGGCAAACTGGTAGATGTTGATGTCTTCAGTTCCTTCGCATTTCTCTCTTGAACGTCTAATCACGTAAATATTCAGAGTATAAAGTATCTTTATAGAGAATACCAATACGGTAACTGTTTTACTATGAAAGTGTTTTCTCTAATTGAAAGGGAAATAACGCCGACCAAACGGTATAGTGGTTAGCGTGCTAGCCTCTAGACCGCGAGTTTGCTGGTTCGAATCCCGTGTAAGGCATGGGTATTTGTGAATGTATGTTGTCTTGTCAATTGACGAATATTTCGACGCATTATAGCCCTTGCGTTGCTGACTGCGTCAGATAATCTGAAAACAATCAACCAAAGAGAAATAACGCTACATTTTTTCGTGACTTGAAGCAAAAATGAAGGACTCGTATCAGTGAAATCTAATAGAATCAGCTGATGCGAATTCTTATATCTTCGCATAAGAGAAATTAAGACCCAGATGTGACAAAATATGCAATTGATACATATTTATAATTTACATTGATATCTAAAACTAGATTTGTTCACCTAAAGCACGAATTAGTGCGTTTTAATCTCTAAATACTTATTTATTTAATGTCATTTTAGGAACGGATAAAAGAAGCCTACTGAGCCTCAAAAGTGACTTCTGATCTGACCTTTAACACTGAACATCTTAAATACAGTTATTGACTTGTAGCTGAAATTACTTTAATGTTTATTAATTAGTCGATTAAATTCAGATTGCTTTTCAGAATTTTACATTGCTTAGTGCAATTTTTTGAGTAATTATGGAAAAAAAATATACATTTGAACTTAAAAATTAACTCTGGAACAGTAAAACATTTCAATAGTTGTAAGAAGTTACGAATGGGAATTAACTGACATATTTCAGAACAATTCATGATTCTAAATAGATGCTAATCTTGGTTCATTTAGAATATTTTTAGTGAATTGTCGGCTTACATGTGAAACACACTAAGTCAAAAAACATAAATTTTAAAAAATGAAGAGAAAAGGTTCAAATCTTACGATTATGCTAACAATATTATTTAAGGGGACTTGGTACCCCTTCTTTTTACAAAAAAATAATAAATATATAAATTTTCTATTTTTTGCTTGTTTATAATCTTTGAAACCGTTTCTTTATTCTAACAAGTTTTTGAGCTGAATGGATATAACTGCAATTGTAGAAAAACTATATTTTTATGGAGAATTTAGCATTGTTGCAATAGCTCCTTCGATATTTCAAAAGCATTTTTCTGAGTTCGTTATTTGAAATTCCTATCTTACTCGAGATGCTAAAACTGCAGCCAATATGAATGAAATGACTTGATTTTTTTTCATTATTTATATCTACTTGACAACAATAAGCATGGATTTTTGAATAAAATAAAAACTTTTTTTACAAATTTAAATGTTGAAAAATACCCGTTTTTTACGCTTTTTTTTACACATAAGTACAGCAATTAACATTTTTCTCGAAAACTATTTTATTTATTCTAAATCCAATGCCTAAAAAGTTAGAGTAAATTACTAGAAACATATTTTTTTAAAAATCAAGAAAAAATATTGAAAAATGAAAAAGAAGATAGAATTGGAAATTTGATTAATTGTTTTTAAAAATTTTAAATTTAGAGCACTATGTAAACTTTTTAAAAAAAAAATTAGTTTTTACTTAGTAATACTTCCAAATATGAAAAATTTATAATTTTAAAGGATTGAATAAAAAAAAAAGTTCGAAGTATACCAAATCCATTTAATACTTTAACTTTTATGGAGGGAAAGAGGGGCGGGGGAGATGAATCTAGTGTATAAAGCAATAACTCCAAGCATGAAAAATATGATTCAGTACTCAGTGTGTTTCATTTGTAAACCGACGTTATATTTAATGGGAGGAACTAAATTACATAATGTTTTAAAGGATACGTTTAAAAATAACTGTTTTTTTCGGGCATTGAAAGGATTTTGCAGGTAAGGTCTGATTGTGGATACGATTTATAAATCTTTCAACTGAGCGTTCGTATACTGCATTCCCATTTTCAAAACAAATAGAAAGTTTTACAGAAAAAATTAATAATGCTCTTTCATAAACTTTCTACACAATCAAATTTAATGCGTTTTATTCATCAATGTTCCAACTAAACTCTTTTGTAATATATGAACTTTCACTCTTGTAGAAAATTGTTTTAGACACTTCAAGGCATTGTAGAACAGTAATATATTGTACTAGCTGAATACCCGTGCTGCGCTACGAAATTTTACCATTAGCATTTTAGCGATCAAAAGACATTCATGTATTCTACACTTCAGACGTTTGCTCCCTTTTCGATCCCGACAAATTGATTTATCAAAATAGGAACTTTCCTTTGTTGACATTTTAAACGAAATTTATAATTGTGAATTGTAAACTGGAATAGTTTATTGTGTTTATGTTTGCTCTTAGTTCTAAATTTCAAAGTAGTAGCTGTATTGGAATTAAGTTAATTAGACATTAAGTTAATCCTCTTATAGTTTCAATGTTGCGTCGTCTTTTCATCCCTTAAAAATTCGTTAATCGTTATTGGAATGACTTATTTTTTTAACATTTGCAAAAAAATATCAGAAAAATGACTACATTGGAAGAGGAACATTCGGATATCCCTCGTTTGGAACATTTAACCCCTTTTCGACCCCTTAAAGTTGGTTAATCGAGAACAGAATATCTTACTTTTTCTATGTTTAACCTTTTTTGACATTTGTACCAAATTTCCGAGTTGTGACCATATGGGAAGTGGTACATTCGAATATTCCTCGTTTGGAACGTTTAACCCCTTTTCCACCCCTTGATCCACCGGAGATCGGAATAGTTTACTTTTTCTGCGTTTGTCTTTATTGATATTCACACCAGTTTTCAGAATTGTGAAAATATGAGAAGTAGGACATTCGAATATATCGCTCGTTTGGAACGTTTAACCCCTTTTTGACCTCTTAAAGTGGGTTAATCGAGATCGGAATAGCTTACTTTTTCTATGTTTACCATTGTTGATATTTGTGCCGATTTTCAGAGTTGTGACTATGTGGGAAGTAGGATTTTCGAATGTCCCCCGTTTGGAACGTTTAACACCTTTTTGACCTCTTAAAGTGGGTTAATCGAAATCGGAATAGCTTACTTTTTCTATTTTTACCATTGTTGATATTTGTGCCGATTTTCAGAGTTGTGACTATGTGGGAAGTAGGATTTTCGAATGTCCCCCGTTTGGAACGTTTAACCCCTTTTCGACCCCTTAAAGTGTGTTAATCGAGATCGGAATAGTTTACTTTTTCTATTTTTACCATTGTTGATATTTGTGCCGATTTTCAGAGTTGTGACTATGTGGGAAGTAGGATTTTCGAATGTCCCCCGTTTGGAACGTTTAACCCCTTTTCGACCCCTTAAAGTGTGTTAATCGAGATCGGAATAGTTTACTTTTTCTATTTTTACCATTGTTGATATTTGTGCCGATTTTCAGAGTTGTGACTATGTGGGAAGTGGGATATTCGAATGTCCCCCGTTTGGAACGTTTAACCCCTTTTCGACCCCTTAAAGTGGGTTAATCGAGATCGGAATAGTTTACTTTTTCTATTTTTACCATTGTTGATATTTGGGCCGATTTTCAGAGTTGTGACTATGTGGGAAGTGGGATATTCGAATGTCCCCCGTTTGGAACGTTTAACCCCTTTTCGACCCCTTAAAGTGGGTTAATCGAGATCGGAATAGTTTACTTTTTCTATTTTTACCATTGTTGATATTTGTGCCGATTTTCAGAGTTCTTTCTCTATGTTTTTTTCAGAAAATTTATATAATTATAGTTTTGTTGTGGACCGTATGATGATTTAAATAGCTTTAATTTATAATAGATCCAAAACCAGTGAAGATGCTATTCGATGTTGACATACACGAAAAGATATTATGATTTAACATAAAATAAAAGGGTGTTTTTTTCTTCTTTTTTTTTGTGTATTTGATGTTATTTTTATATAAATATTTTTGGAATTCCTGAGCTATCTTGGTTTCTGTTACGAATACCTGTGACCACTTTAATATTCATGGTTTTCTGTAAGTAGTAGTCAGGTTTAAGAAATATTTTGGTATACTTCCGTTAACCGGGTACTAGTTGGCGCAGTTGGCTCCAAGCAGAAATGTTTATGTATTTGAGCGATCGTTATACTTAAATGTACCGCCAAGCTTAAATGTTTACATTTTGTTTTAGGAATTATAAATGATTTGAAGGTTATTAGTTTGAATAAGTTATCGCCGCAATTCAGCGATATTTGTCTGGTACGCGACTAACGATTTTGTCTTTTTTCGTGAAATGAGATAAAAGCGTAAAGAACTGGAAAACGAGTGCTTTTAACACAGAGCTCTCTGCCCTTGAGCATTGCCCATCAACGATTGATTTTTCAATGTTTCACGCTCAAGAAAGGACAACGAAATGTCTAGCGAATAGCATCACCAATTTTGCCATTTTGCTGGGGGTTATTTTGCCCATGTAAAAATTATTTCCAAAATTATCGCCAAACTGGCCATTTTTATTTATATGAGTGAAAATGATAAATAACACAATATAAAATTTTAATGTAATGATCATTATTTTAGTGTAACTGAAAGTTGTGTGATGTTCCACACTCCTAGTTAAATCTATTTGTGTAGCTAAAAAAAAAAATGCATTACTATTGAAAACTCTTTATCCACAAAATATCACTTATAAATTTTCAAATAGCCTAATTATATATTTAATTTATCGGGATTCTCAAGAGGGCCCGAGTTGAAAGAACGGGTTTTAACTATATAGTGTGTCAGAGGATAGTTTGAATTTGGAAGTGTTACTAGGCTAAAACTAAATTCTATTAAATAAAAAAATTCATAGTGCTCTAAATTTTAAAAAATTTTAAATTTAAAAAAAAATTCATAAATTTTCAGTTTCTGTCTTTTTAATTTTTCAATATTTGTTCATGATATATATATATATATATATATATATATATATATATATATATATATATATATATATATATATATATATAATATTTTTTTTATGTTTCTAGTAATATACTGTAAACTCTTAGTCATCGGATTTTGAACAAGTGAAATAGTATTGGAGCAAAACAATAAAAACTGTATCTAGAGGTAAAAAAAATTGTAAAAAAAGAATATTTTTCATTATTTAAAATTGTAAAAAAAAAAGTTTACATTTTATTCAAAAACACATGCCTATTTTTTTCAAACAGATCTTTAGAATGACACAAAAAATTTCAAGTCATTTCATTTATGTTTGCTGGAGTTTAAGCATTTTTTGTAAGGTGGGAATTTAAAAAAAACACGAATTGAGAAAAATGCGTTCGAAACATCGAAAGAGCTAATACAACTATTCCAAATTCTCCATAAAAGTTTAATTTTTATGCAATTTCAATTATCGAATCAGCTCAAAAACTTGCCAAAATAAAGAGAAGGTTTCAGAGATTATGAACTCGAAAAATATTGAAAATTGATGTTTTTATAATTTTTTGTGAAAACAAGGGGTGCTAAATTCTTTTAAAATATTTACGTGTGAAAGTTTCACTTACTTAGACTATAAATCTAAGTTTTATTTTATTATAGACAGTGATTTAGTTAACTTTTTATCCAAAAATAAACCAAAAGTAAAAGAAATCAATGCAAATGTACTTTATTTTCTAAATTTATAGCTAAAACTTTCTGTTAATGCTTTTAGGAAAGTATATTACCATAAAAACATCATGGTTTT
The DNA here is from genome assembly GCA_963978545.1 of Linyphia triangularis. NCBI lineage: Eukaryota > Metazoa > Arthropoda > Arachnida > Araneae > Linyphiidae > Linyphia > Linyphia triangularis. The sequence goes on from OZ021724.1 coordinate 88,840,039, forward strand.
CGTATCCATAAATGAGGAGATGTCATACAAAAATAAACAAGTCCATTAAAAAAATCTTCGGGAAAATGTAATAATTAATAGTTTAAAAAACTAAAAAACACGATTTAATAGAAAAGTGAACTAAAAAGTAGAAAATAATTTTAAATAAGTTTGAAATAAGAATAGAGTGATTAACAAGAAATATTTACTTTATCGTAAAAAAGGGTGGGGTGCTTTTTAAGATATTTTCAGATTGGCTCTACTTTTACCAATATCTGTCATTAAATATTTACAAAAATTGACATCAAGCCCCCCACGCTTTTGTACGATAAAATAAATATTTATTGTTAATCACTCTATTCTTATTTCAAAATTATTTAAAATTATTTTCTACTTTTTAGTTCACTTTTCTATTAAAGCGTGTTTTTAAAATTTTTAAACTATTAATTATTTTCTACTCTTTAGTTTGGTTTTCTATTAAAGCGTGTTTTTTAGTTTTTTAAACTATTAATTATTTGTTCTGTAAACTACAAATTTTTTTAGTTAATTTTTTTAGTTTTTAGCCAATAGTCACATGCTTGTCTCAAATTTAAGTCATGTGTATGCCTTAGTACACGCCGTATTACTTGGCACAAAACACTACCGTGTTTCTGAATACGAAATATCACTAATCCGGAAGATCCTGGTAAGGATAATGCGACTAAAAAAACGCGCTTTGTATAACCGTCGTGCCCACGACAAATCTTTCAAATGCCTGCCTTATCAATTGTCGATGATAGGTTCTGTGATTAGTGGGATTGTAACGGGTAACGGCATACCAAGGTTCGATTCCGGAGGAGGTTGGTTGGAATTTAAAGGTGCAAGGGCAACACGAGCTAATCCTTGTAATAAAGTGACAAACTTATTGAATTATTGTATTGTCATCGGTCTTTGACAAGTGTGCAGAGTTTGAATCAAATCTGATCGCTCAAAGTAGGGCAAAATCCAGCCCAAAAGAGTCGGTTACAAGCAAACATACAGGTGAAACTAATAAAAGTGTGTTAAAAAACTATTATTTAATTTATTTCGCATCTCACACCAATAAAATTTAATTATTATTTTTCATTTTGTATCTAACATCAATATTTGAAGGTAATTTTTTATAGGATTATAGTTAGCATTTAGTTATTTGACATTCAAATATAGACATGTTTATTTTCGCATAAACTATGTCGGGATTTGTTTTCTTTTGCCTGGACACTAGATTATTTTTACCATTGTCGAACAGGATACTACTTTGACTTATAAAAACATGATATTTTACAAAATAAGGATGAACAATAAACTCTGAAAAATAAAAGAAACAGACCTCTTCATTTTTCAAGAATTATAATGAACTCTATTCTGTTATGAAGGCTTTTTGCAATTACTAAGTTTAGCTTACTTAATTTGATTTCGAAACATAGGATGAAATCAATGTTAAAATTACTAAATACAATACGAGACAGACTTTTTCATTTGTAACGCCAAAGAATTATTGTATATTCTATACAACACACACAGGTTGAGATCGAAATGCAAGTAAAGCGTATTCAGCTTTCATGTGATAGACTGGTCTCGATCCCGAGACCATTGGATCTCGAGGCAGATACTTTGCCACTGTGCAAAAGAGTACTCTTGGTGTACAGAAGCTTTATCTGTTATTTGAGGTCGCCACACAAGTAAATTTGATTAAATTTTTTGCGATTGCAGTAGCTTTCTTTTTTGATCTTCTAATTTTTTCAAAAATGTTCGAATAGCAACTTCTTTATCTAATGATTGTTGCTAGCAAGATCTTTACACGCCTTTCAGGCTTTTATTTTCCATTAGCTTTTTAGATATAGTGGGCAACCTTATTCTTTTACTTTAATGAAGCTTATAAAAATGTTCAGATAGGAAAATTTTTTTCGTTATTGTTAAAAATGCTATAATTACCACGACATCCAAGTAATTTTGATTTAATGTTAGGGTTTAGGGTTAATATTGACCCTGGATGATTCCTCGATCTTATCTTTACATTGGTAAAGAATAAGTATGAAGTTGTTACTTTCAACTACCCATATGTATACATTTGGTAATGCAAGTATAGTATTTGGTCAAAAAAAAAGAAAAAAAACAAAAAACTTTTTACATTTCTTCACGTTTCGGAACATCCTTATTTCAGAAATGTGATCTAGAAAAAATATCTGTGTGTGTCTGTGTGTGCGTGGTCAGCATAACTCCCGAACAAATTGACCTACGATGTTAAAATTTGATGTGTGGGTTGGTGATGGGGCAGGGACCTACCGTTAAGGTTTTCGTCAATATCACGCATGCGAATAAGGTAGCTGCTATTGAAAAAATCATGTTTTTCAGCAATTGCTAAAAATCGGCTCTAACGATTTTGTTCAAAATTCCTGTGGTAATGCCTCTTAAGGTGTTTTAAAAATCCTCTCCTCCGAAATTTCAGGAAAAACGAATGCCTTTAACAGAGTTCTCTTTCCTTGAGCATACCTCATCAACGATCGATTTTTCTTCTCTCCCTAGTGTCACTTATAAGAAAGGATAATATAAGAATTATCGAAAAGTATATCGCCAAAAACATCATTTCGGGGGAAGACCCATACAAAAATTATCGTAAAAAAAAAAAAAAAAAAAAAAAAAAAAAAAAATAGCTAGACTTGCCACTTTTGCTAAATGAATGATGAAAATATAAAAACGCTATAAGACACAAATCCACGTCAGTTATATAGTGTAATTGAAAGTTGTGCGATATTCCACGCCCTTAGTTTTACTTTGTTAATACTTTTTTGAAATTCATAGACTGAATATATTAATTTGTTTTGTATGTAAGATGTTCTTTTTACTTTCAATTACCCATATGTCTACGTAGTAAAATGAAAGTATATAGCATTCTATCAAAAAATAAGTTTCGATTTTTTTTTTTTGTGAAATTTATCCCCGTTTTGGAACTTCCTGATTTCAAAAACGTCTGTCGATGTGTGTTTGTGGTCAGCACAACTCCCGAACGAATTGACCTACGATGTTCAAATTTGGTGTGCAGATTAACTGTGGTCATTTAACCAACCATTAAGATTTTCGTCAAAAACGCGCATGCGCTTAAGGTTGAAATCCTGAAAAAATTAGGTTTTTCAGCAATAATTGATTAAAAAGGGTAACGTTTCTGATTAAAATCTCTGTGCTAATGCCTCTTAAGGTGTTCTAAAAGTCCCACCTCAGGAATTCCCCTAGAAATGCGTTAAAAGCGTAAAAATTAAAAAAACGAGTGCCTTTAATACAGAACTTTCTGACCTTGAGCTTCGACCATCAATGATTAATTTTTTCTGTTTGATGCACAAGAACGGACACATTCGAATAACATCGCCAATATCGCCTTTTTTGGCGTTTTTTTTACGCCCGTGTAAAAATTATTGCCAAAAATATCGACGAAGTGGCCATTTTTATTTAAATGAGTGAAAATATGAAAACGGTAAATAACACCATAGCAAGTGTTAATGCAATGATCAATACCATATTGTAATTGAAAGTTGTGCGATGTTCCACACCCCTAGTTTTGCAAAGAAACACTATTTTCAAAGTCCAAAAAGTGTTTAATGTTTACATTATTTTTCAATCAAACTGGTAATATAAAGCAACAATAATAGATAAAAACAATCAATTCATAACTTAATTTTCATTTTTTGCGTATTTGTTTACTTTATTATGGCACTTCCTCAAATCTAGAAATAGTTCCCAAAAAAGTTTCAATACAAAAGCAAAAATTCATATCTGTCACAAAACAATATTGATGGTAACTTTTCTCTTCTTGAAGATAAGACAATTTCTTTAAAAAAATCTCAATTTCCAGACTATCGAATAAAGTAATACAGCTTCGCCATTTTTTTCTTTTTTTTTTCCGGAATCACAACAAAGAATAATGCTATAAAAGACAAGAAAATGTTGCGCCAGAAATGTGATAGAGTAATAAAAGAAACTTTTATAAAAGATTTTTTTTTTATCACACACACAGTTGGACCTTTCATTCTATATTTTATTAACTACTCTATTTGCCAAAGAGCTTTTATTGTGCAATGACGATCTGTTGGGTTGAGTAATATTAATTTTCCGCAGTATTAGTTAGCAGAAACTACTGGTTATTTGCACAAAATAAACTGTGGTAGCGTAACTTCTCGTCTAACATCTAGGTCAACAAGTCGCTCTAATTTTATGGTTCGGTAATTAGACCCAATGTCATTGCAACAGTATAAAAGAATACCAATTTATCACACAGAGAATGAAACTCAAGAAAAGGAGTTTATTCCCAAGCTGAATAATAAAATACATAAAAATATAATCTCTGTTTTTGCTGGAAATTCAACCCAATTTTTTTTAGTATCATAAAAAAGAAAACAATCTGCATCGGCCGGGAATCGAACCCGGGCCGCCCGCGTGGCAGGCGAGCATTCTACCACTGAACCACCGATGCTACAGTATAAGTATTCACTCAATTGTACAAACGCCTGTCGTAACCTACTTCAGGTAAGAACAAGTAAAGCACTGGAAGATCGTATTAGGGAAGTTCAGATCGCCCAAGGGATAACAAACCGGTGCATACGATGTCCCTAGTTCCATGCCATTTCTCATTGGAACTCTCCAAATCTTTTTTGACTTAGGAATAGATCTTTAAAATGGATGTAGAATACGATTTCTTTACCCAGCCTCGATTTTGTGTGTATGTGGGTGTGTGGCTGGGTATACCGATGACGGTAAATCTGCGGAGGCCTAATTAATCCACTTGCCGTCATCCAATCGCTCTGAAATATCATTTAACCGATCATTGAAGAAATTCTCTTTCCTGTTGCTAAAATTGTTTTAATAAGAATAAATAAAACATATTTTGATGTGAGTGGCTAAATTCACGTTAATTTTTAATGAATAAATTTTGAAAGGTAGTTTACCGCATATTTTGCTCATAGAAATGTTTTAATATTTAAAATTAAATGTCAACACCAAGCATACGCTGGCAACAGAAACGGAGCTTTGTTAATGAATATAAAAATTTGCAATGTAATCAAAAGATTGATATAAAAAAACAACTTCTTAATTGGTTATATTATTTTAAAATCAAATTTTTAGAAGTTCAAAAATGTAGTCTGTGGTATCATTCTGTTTATTTTTTGACGCTCCTGTCTCATTGCCTGTATTTCTTTTAAAAGCATTTCGTATTCTTTTTCTTTTTCGGTAGATACTTATATCAAACTTCCATGTATATCTTTCACGTATATCACACAGATTAATGCAATAAAATCATAACTGAATTCGGAAACGAAGATTTTATCAAACATGAATTTCTTAAGAAAACCATTTTTTATTTTGTTCCGAGAATTTCTCAAAATAAATATCATATAGTATACGCTATTAAAATCAGAGCCAAGACTAGCTTTAGAAGGAGAAGATCTGCAGTAATGAGACAGGAAAACTTTTAATGTGTTTTCGAAGAAAATCAGGATCTGCTGTAGGTTTTTTTAAACTGTTGCTACTTTTACATATTTCTCATAAGACATATTAGCCATTGAATATTTTTGCAAATGCAAATTATAAATTGATTTTTGAGATAAAGTTTCAAGGTAAATGTATGATAAAAGGACGTTTCTCATTTGAATTTAAGGGGAATTGGTACTCAAAATTTTTTAAATAATCGATTTTGAGTTTATCATTGCTTATCAAAATTTAAATTCTCTCTTTTAAAAGGATACATAATTTGTAATAATACCTAAACGAAGTATTAGTAATAATTTGTTGAAGATAAAATTGGTAACTATTAGTGTAAGTTAAGTTTTCCTTAAAATGCGTTTTTCTCAAAACTACATTTTTCATTATCCATGTACCTTTTTCTCAGAAACTAAGCAAACTATCTTCCTGAAATTTTTTACGATAACGAGATCCAGTCGGGATTTCTTAATTTAATCTTTTATTTAATGAAAATTTACAATTATCTAATTTTAAATTTGATATTTAAGATTTGATTATTCTATTTTCATGCAGCATTACGCTGAGGATGAATTTTCAAAGTTTTTTTTTTTTTTACAATTTTTTCAGTATGACAACTGTTTTTGTATTTCACTTTTATATTGCGTGAGATTTTGTTTGGTATTTTAAAAATATTTTTTGTTTTGGCTTTTTCCGGCGGAAAAAAAAAAAAAAAAAAAAAAAAAAAAAAACTTGTGATTTTAAACATATTTGAGTGACTTTCACGAAATTTTTTTTTTAAACAAAAAAAGCAAATGACTCACAATCAAAAGATAACTTCAGTAGACTCACAAGTGTCTGCTAAATGCACTGAAAAAAAATTAGGCTTCTATGGCAAACACTTTCTGAGAAAAAGTTAATGAAATATGTCAAATTAACATTACCGGTATAAAGGGTACTAACTCCCCTTAATGAATAAAATAAATCGTATGGTTACTAGATCTTCACTAGTAGACTGAGAGGCAACTGCAATTTTTGGACCCCATCGAACATCATTCTGAAATTTTTATAGAATGTGGAGAAAAGTTAGTAGATTACGAATCCACTGGTCTGCCGTGGCAGAAATGGCCGAAACTGGTCAAAAATCGACATTTAATAAGTTGAACTAAATCCAATTGCCAAACGCGCTATAACTTGCCAAATAATGAAAAAAAAAAAAATAATTTGGTAACCCTCATTTTTTACTTTTCAATTAAGAAGGTTGCAGACGATTCGGATGTGTGGCTATGGCTTACTTGCATCTTTCACAAATGAGCCAAATTGGCAATAAACATTACGTCACTGATGACGTAACTGATGTCGCCAATTTGGCTTACTTTTAAAAGATACAAGTTTTCCGAGCCAGAGATCAGAAATCGTTTGCGCTTTTCTCATCGAAAATCAAAATGTAGTGAGTTTCTAGATGAAAAAGTTCCTTCTCTTTTTGGCAAGTTATGACATATTTGGCAATCGGATTTTAGTTTAAGTCATTGCATTTCGATTTTTGATCAGTTTCGGCCATTTTTGCCACGGCAGACCAGTGGATTCGCAATCTACTCAGTTTTCTCCAATTTCCATAAAAAAATTCCGAATGATGTTCGATGGGGTCCAAAAATTGCAGTTGCTTCTCGGACTACAGATATTTTGCACTAAATTTATATGTACACACTTTCATACAATCCTTATGATTTTTTTAATTTTCTAGCAAGGGCATTTTTATATCCATCCTTTTAGTTATGTAATCTTTCCTCCATTGCCATTTTATCCGTATGTTGTTCTTCCATCCTTTAGAATTTACAATTTCTTACGAATTTTTTTTGCGCTATCACTTCCATTCAAAATATCATTTCTGTAAATAAAAATGATATAAATAATTCAAAGAAAACTTGTTAGTTCATTTTTTACTTTCAGCGAGACATTTTTTCTTTTCAAATTTAATATATTATAATTACTTTTTTTATTTGCAATAACCGGGATTTTCACACTGTTTTGTAATGCGTTGATATAAATTTTTCTCCTTGAAAAGCAGTGCAGTTACGTAACCTTCAAGCCATCTATCAATTTTAGGTGCCATTTTCGAAATAAATCTTTTATTTTATATTCTAATCAAAATATAACAGTAGCAGACGATCATTCTGAATTTGAGAAATTTTTATTCCAATTTATTTTATGCAAACGGGAAAAATAGTTTACAAAATCGTTTCCATAAAGGGCGAACGATCTTCTGCTCATTTATTTGAATATTGAGATTATAGCACTTTATTTGGAAACTCTATAAGAAGGGACTCTATTATAGAAAGGATAATTTGGTATTGTTATGAATTTTTCCACTGAGGCAATGATGGCACAGTTTTTACGGTATAAAAATATTTATTCTCTTTTCAGAAAACTCACACATTTTATTCAAAGGCAACAGTGTAAGCACTCTCAAGCTTTAACACAAGCTTCAACAAAAACAACTTCGAATACAGCGATTATACAAGCTCTTTCCAGTAAACAAAGCGATCAGTTTTCATCAAAGTCCGAAGTCAATCTGAATCTTTCCTGATCTCCGGTCTTTATATAACAGGCGCGTGAGAACATTCTCGAAATTTCCAGCCAAATCGTCGGAAAAAAAAAAGAAGAAGAAAAAAAAAACATCTCGAAATTTCTCGATTGCTTTAGGTGTTGTCACCTTTTTCTAACCTGTATAATCGCTGTTAATAAATAAAATAAGAAGATAAAATAAATTACAATAACATTTTAAAATAATACGTCACTATTTACACTATATACAGACAATTTGTGCAACAGTATTCTTTGAGAGGGGACACTATGATCAATGTAGGAGTACTCAGTATTACAGTTTGAAATAAGTAGTTCTGCGCTTTAAGCTATTCCTTCATTATTTATCAACCTTCATTATTTGTTGATAAATCGAACTTAAATATTAAGGAAGTTCCATTGCATACTCCATGATGGATATACGGGATAGGATTTATCACCAGACAGAACAAGTACACGATCCATGACAAGTTTTGCTTTCCAAATCATATTTCATTATATCTCAAAAACCGGATTTACACGTTACCAGTCGAGGTTCCAGCTTAGATCACCAGTTTGTGACGTCATGTGACGTCACCTGACTACTGGTTTCAGAAAACCAAAAATTTTCTATTTACTGGCGCTAGCGGCTCTCATCAATCAATCACGTGCACTCTCCAGTGATCACCGCCAGACAGCGCAGCGGTCGTTTAGCTGACGTCACAGAACAGTCGATTTAAACTGGAACCCGATTGGTAACGTGTAAATCCGGCTTAAGCGATTGAAAACAATATCAAAAACTTTTATGAACTTACAAAAAACAATTCTTCTAAAAGCGCAAACTTTAAAGCTTCCATTAGAATATGAATATAAATTATATTACAATTGATGGAACGAGTAACAATATGCCGAAAAGATATGTTACCAAATTTTGATCTTTATGCTTCAAATATAATTTGGAAATACTCCGATTGGAAATGCAAATATTTATCTTAAATAAACAAATGTTTAAGCTAAATCTAAGAAAAAATTTATGTTATAGCGGGTTTCACTTTTCTAATTGGTGATAATTTAATCTATAACCGTAGTATCGAAGTGGTAGTACATTCTTTTCAACGTTACTAACATGAACTAAAAAGTGAGATAAGAATAAAGTATTAAATGCTATTCATGGAAAGTTTATTTATTCATCTCTGGTGCTCTAGATTTATTTTTTGGTTTCATTAAATGCACATATTTAATGAATAAATATTTAAAAGAAAGCCAAGTCATGAATACATAAAAGCATTTTTACTGTAAGAATTTTTTTTTTTTAATTGAGCAGCGAGAAAGGAAATGTTGCTTCTAAACTTTATTCCTTTGAAATTTGTTTTACGATTTCTGAAATTTTTTACGCATGTTTTCCAGAAGAAAAAAATTAAAATCTGTGAAACACGACTTTTGTAATCAACGAAAAGTTTTAAAATTAATATTATTAGATGTTTTCAAAAATTGGTTTTATATGCTTTAATCAATTTAGCAATGATGAAAGGTCATATATTCAAAAGTATCATGACTTTTTATATTTTTTTGTATAATTTTTTTTAAAGATTTAGATATTGGTTGATATTGATAAAGATTAGGTTAATTATAAGTGGGAGTTTGAATGGGAGTTTGGCTTCGGTTATTTTAAGTAATAACCGAAAAGCAAAAAAGGACTTACAACTTAAGGTCTCTGACTACTTTAGATACATGAAAAAAACCCGCTATTTTCATTATTTTTTTTAAGAATACTGTTATGTTTATTGCTATAAAACTTGTTAGGATTAACTTAACAAAAACATTCGTAAATTTCCAACATTTTTTTTTTATTGGTTTTAATCACTTTTTAGTGTAAAAATGCCAGGTAAACAGGAGTCCTCAAAAAGTAGGTAGGTCTGCGCTGTTGAAAAAATCTCAGTAACTACTGAACTGATCCTTGTGAAATTTTAACCACATATTCTGTACACTTATTGCTATATTCCGTACCAGAATTATTGCAAAATTTAAATTTTTTCTATTTTTTGGCAAAAAAACATGCAAACAAAACACGTTTTTTAATTTTGTTTCCCGCCATTTTGTTATTTTTACTTATAAATTAATATTAGAGGTACGGGATATAGCCACTGTCACACTAAATCTAAAACCATTCAATTTTTTTTCTTCAGGTGGCCCGTTGTTCAGATTTTTTCAACAGCTCACACCTACATACTTTTTGAGGACTCCTGTTTACCTGGCATTTTCACACTAAAAAAGTGGTTAATATCAATAATTTTTTTCTGTAATTTACGAATGTTTTTGTTAAGCCTAACAAGTTTTATATTAATAAACATAACAGTATTCTTTAAAAATTTTTTTTATAAAAATTGCGTTATTTTCATGCGTCCAAAGTAGACAGAGCCCTTAATGTGGATTTCGAACCACCAAAATTATCCTCGTGTAAAGTCTGTCCATCACAAGAATAGTTCCCTCCACGAAGTCTAGAGTTGTCCATTGCCATGGAAACAAGACTACCCTCATTTTCCAAGAGGTATTTAAAGAGAAAGACATCTACGTATGACGTATTGTAACCTTTTTGGAGTCAGTAACATGTATGCATCACCCTATTCTAAATCACCGAATCTTGTTTCTATAGAGACCGTCACCAACCAGACTGTCTGTCGGGAGCTATACTCCAGATAGATAGACAGACAGTAACTGAGAGGAGAATGAAACACATTTTCCATGACATGTAAGAATCCAATCCATCAACGGTTATAAGGAGTAAAATACTTATGCATTGGGACTTACGAAATACTGGGTGCAAAAAGGTTATAATACGGCATATGTCTTTCTCTTGAAATTTTATTCAATTAATAGCTAATGCTTCTCATTTATAGTTGTTTTTTATTTGGTAGCTTATAGGTTTCCAGAAGTTTAAATATTTGAAAATCAACTCCAATATATACTAAAAGTTCAATAAATTTGTTATTTGTAGCAATTATTGCCAAATATGACTTGTGCGCATACTCTACATACTGTGATTCCGTATGAACGCTGTAATGACGTAAAAAGTTGAAAAAAGAATGACTTTAACACAGAGTTCTATTTCCTTGCGCATACTTTATCAACGATAATATTTTCTCCTTTCCTCAGTTTCACTTATAAGAAAGGATAATATACGAATTATTGAACAGTATATCGTAGAATCATCTATTTGGCAAAGTTTTTTTTTTATTTCTTTCAGATCCATACCAGTATTATGGTAAAAAATATTTCCAAACTGGCAAATTTTTCTAAATGAATGATGAATATATAAATATGGTAAATGACACAAAATGACATCAGTATTATAGTGTAATCGAAAGTTGTGCGATGTTCCACGCCCCTATTTTTTTTTATTTGGTTAACCACCGTTCTTTAATTTTCTATGAGGAAGAGTGCAATCGATTGAGATCTCTGGAAGAGTTATTTTGAAGCTAGTCAAGTTGACGTCATCAGTAATATAATATTTATTGCCAACTTGACTCACTTTTAAAAAAACGGAATGATTTTTTTCGCCAGCAGGATGAAATTGTCTGCACCCTTCCTCATTAGAAATTAAAGAGCGGTGGATTACCAAATAAAAAAGAATGTTTATTATTTGGCAAGTTATGACATATTTAGCAATGGGATTTATTTCTACTTTTCAAAATTCGACTTTTGAGCAGTTTCATCCATTTTTGTTCCGGCAGACCAGTGCATTCATATAGAATGTAGAGAAATGTTAGTAGATTATAACAAATTCAGAATGATGCTCGATGGTGTAACTAAACTTGCCTCTCAGTTTACGAGACATTATGGGTTGGCTGTATTCAGATTATCAGATTATAAACATTCGTCATTAGACAAGCCAACATACATTTACAAACACCCATGCTTAACATGGGGCTCGAACCCGCAACCTCGTGGTTTAGAGGCTAGCACGCTAACCACTATACCGTTTGGTCGGCCGAGACATTATGGGAGAAAAATAATTGAGATTATGCTAACAGTCAATTCAGAGTAAAATTCAGTTTGTTCACTATCTGAAAAATATTTGATTAATAAAAAGGGATCAATATGTAATTGCTCATTTTTAAATCTATGTTCCTATATTAAAATGGGAAGATGAACCTTTTCATTTTTTAGTAAAACTAGAAGCAGATTATCATCAGAACTTTTTCCTCAGTGTATTGGAGTAGTATTACTTTTTTAATTATAGGGGAGACTCGGGAGGGATGGGATACTTTTTACAAACATATTTCTAATAAATTATTTTCTGTTGATACAACACTAAAATGTTTAGTATAACATCTTGAAACATTTTAACACACTTAAAAAAATATAAATATGATGGTGATTATTTTTTTATATTAGTTTAATAAGCAAATGCAAAGAGAAAGGTAAATATCTCATCCCTCCAGCATGAGAGGGATGGATGGGACATGTGTGAGAAAGTTAAAATATATGTATAATTTTCACAAATATTATGAAAAAAGGAAATAAACTGTTTTCCCATTTGTATCTAAAGTTTATTGTATGTTTTTGAACCTTAATTTTATAAAACATAATTTCAAGTTGTTAAATATTAATTGTCTTATTTGTTACACAATTAAAAAAGTTATTCCCTATGACATCTCCGGCCAAATAATTATGTTGATTGTATAAACTAAAAATATTGCATAGTAAACATAGTTATTTGGCTGGTGATATCATAGGTTACACCTCTGCACACAACATTTCAATAAAATAATTTATTATTAAAAACATGCTAGTTTTGGGCTTAACCAAACTGCTAAATCATAAAAATTATATTACTAGATCTACAAAGCATTGAAAACAATATGTTAGCAATAATGAAAGATATTGAAAACTTATATTGAACATATAGAAAGGTACTTACTTTTAGTGTTGAAAAATAGCTTTTTTGTTGCATAACCTCATAAAAACCTGCAACTAAAAGGATTCCTAGCTAAAAATATGAAGCTATGATTACTTCACCTGGTGTACCTACTTTAAATTAAAGATAAATCGGCTTAATGGTTCTCAATGGATTATAAGATGTTACAAATGGCAAACTAATTTTTGGAAATCATTATTATAAAAATAATGGAAATGTTCGTTTTACTCAATTCAATTTGAAATGGCATGTTATATTATTTGTAGTAGATGATTGGTTGGTTTGTACTTTCAACGACCTATTTTTAGGCACAATGACGTCTATTCAGGCCGGGATCTTCAGCTTAACGTGAATTCCGAACCACAACGAACATACATGCTTAACAGTGTAATAAATACATTTGGTATGCGAGGCCAGAGCACTAACTACACTGCCATCAGGTGGGCTGTTAATTGAATGGATTTAAATAACTTGCAACTTATATGAAAGCGTTCACAGAATTAGTTATTGTTCACCACTGTTATTTGGCAGAGAAAACAAAATATTTTTTTTTTCAATAACAGAGTTTATCGTAATGGTATGAGTTTTTACGATTTATAGACCTTACAGGTAAGTTATTTTAATACTTCATTACCCTTGTATATCTCTAATAAAACATCTTATATTATTTTTCCATGCAATAAATTTAAGTGCGCTTTATTAATAATCACCAATTTCTGCTATACTTTGTTGCCCAACATATAAACTTTCATAACTTAAAACGCTTGAAATTTTTTTTTAAGCACTTCATTGAATTGTTAAACACTATTTATATACGAAAAAAATAATTTACAACAAATGTGTAACAATTATCATCAATCTTGCAGACAAGGACGGAAAACATGTGATGAGGTGGAGTACACAATATGTTGAAATACACAATTGAAATGCCTTTAGTTCTTTCCTCATTTTTTGAAAACGTTGTCGAACAAATTTGAATAACTAGTTTTTTTGAGAAGTGGACAAGCTGCATAAGAATTAGGAATAGTTATTAAGTTCAGTGAATCAAAAACGATGAACGATTCGATTTCGATTGTTGAAAAAACATTATAATTTAACATACATGTTAATTATTTAAAACAACTTTCTTGAAATTTGTCAATTTATTATTTCATAAACAAATTCAAATAGGCCGAGAATCGATCTAATTTGTCCAGCGTAGATCAATAAAAATGATACAGAGGAATTGAATTTGATGTAAGGTGTTAATTTGAAGAAAGTAAATATGTATACTGTAGGAAATAATGTCTAGAGGCATTATGATTCTTTATTTTTATTTAAATCAAACAAATAATTTCAAATATATACTCTAAAATACACGAGACAGGACAAGAGTCTATGCATACAACATATGTAAATTCTATTTTAACTTTGAGAATAGAAAACATTTCTTTCACAATAGAGTGGTTGATAAATTGAACAACCTGCCGATCTCGATCGTAAATTACACTTGAGTAAATAGTTTGAAAAGACATTTGCACCTTCATTGGCGGATTGTTAAGTATACTCAAACTAGACTAATGTATTTCGAATTTGCAAAGTGTAGCGTTGGAGAAAGAGTCATGGTTGATAGACATGCGGCAATGATTCGAAGATAATCGTCTTTTAAATAATAGTCTTATCATGATCTTTTTTCATATTTTATCTAAATAGCATCTGCCATTCATTCTATAGAATGCCTATGTACTGGATGGTTAAAATTAAATTGACGATGCTCAGAGGCTTGTAGCTCCGGTTTTACTGAACGGATCAGAATGAAACTTCAAATGTATGTTAAGTAGATCATGCGGTCAAGGATTCCGTCGGAAAAAAATTAGTTTGAAATGTTGCCAATAGATGGCGCTGTACTGGATGTAATGCTAAAACCATATGTAAATAAGTAGTTCTTGTAATTTTGCTTTAAAAGCAATAGGTATGGGTCAAAGAAATCAATTGCATGCAGTAAATATGCCGCTGAACAAGAAAGAACATGCATTAATTCTAAAACTATATTGTTGTAGCCATATTGTTGACCGACACACACACATAAGACATACAGGTGTGTTTATAAATAAAATATTCCTTTATCCATTACTTTTTTTTAAACTGTTATAATTCTTTTTACTTTGTTACAGCGCCACCTGTTGACAAACTTTTAAACTTTTTTTTCTTTCAACGGAAACATCGGCTGCATGATCTTCATAATATATACTTGAAGTTTTATTCGGATCTCTTCAGTAGAATCGGAGTTACAAGCCTCTGAGTACAGTCAGTTTAATTTTAACCACCCTGTACTATAAGCTATTGACAGAAATTTTTTAATAATTATCAGATTTCATACTTTTCCTAAAAATACTCGGCACTCTATAAAATGGCTAGGTGCTATACAGAATGCTGCAGTTGTATACATTTCCGATAACAACTATGTTAAATAAATGACATATTTAGTAAAGAACTTTTAAAAGTGTATGTGCTGATTCTGAAGTAAGAAAAACATTATCAACATTACTATACTTTTAGTAATGTGCAAATTAAAAGGGGAAATTCCATAAGAATATGAATTATTATTTTGAACAAGTCATATTCCTATGAAACTGTATTTATTAATTGAATTTTGACTTGTTAGTTTCCAACCTATTTTTTAAATGCCAAAATCGTAATTTAAATCCCTCATATGTTTCATTCGCTGAAATGAGTAACAATATTGAAAATCAATGTGACAATCTGTTGTTTGAACTTTCAAAATAATAATGAAATTCTAGAATTGAGACGTAAATATTTATTTCAATAAAAAAAAAACATGTTTAATATAAATCTGATGTATAAGTTTTATGCTCCAGCGTACTATCACTTTATAATGAATCCCAATTTGAATTATTACCTAGTATCAAAGAAGTTGCCGTATCTTCTTTTCAACCTTCTTAATATAAACTAAAACACTAGTAACGTAAAAGTACTAAATGTTCTTTTCATAGAAAATTTTATTTATTCAAATCTGTTGCTTCCACTTTCTCCACATTTATTTGGTTTCATTAAATGTAAAGTTTAATGAAAAAATATTTGAAAGAGAGTCATGAATAATTAAAAGCGTTTTTACACCGATAAATTGTTTTATTTTGAACTTTAACTTATAACGATAAGACCGCTTTTAAATTTTATACTTTTGAAATTTATTTCGCATATTTTATGGATTTCATAAATATCTTTCACAGAAGATAGAATAAAAATGTGAAGACAGTAAAATAATTCAAGTAATAATAAATATAATCTTTGTCATTAATTTTACTATAAATATTAATATATCTTTCCAAAATTTGATTTTGTATTTCTTAAAGGAACTTTACAGTTGAGAATAGTAACGATGTCTACACACAAAAAAAGTCATTTGATTAATACAAGACAAGTTATATGTAACCAACATCATGGAATATATATCCAGTGATCATATTGCAAAATAAAAATTAGCGGAACTAAATAAAAGTCACTCTAAATATTTTACAGCGTGAAAGAAAATTTCACAGTAAAAGTTCTATGGGGTTTCAATTTGTATTGATACAAATTTTCTATTGTCCGTTAGAACTTTAATTTGGATTTGTAAATTCTTTGTTGTTTTTAGAAAACACTGTTAAGTAATCGTTTCCTATGATGTTTCATTTCCTGTGAGTTACATTTTTTGTTGAATTTTTTGCAAAATATGTATAGGCAACAAATTCAGAATCTAAATTTTCTGTGTATCTTATAAATGACTGCCATATTTGAAAAAAGAATAGAAACTATTTTTTAAAAAATCGGAAGACGATAAAATATATCATTTGCTGTATTCAATTTGGGCAAAATAAGTAAAGAATTTTACCCCGTCAATTTTCAAAAATACTTGCTAATATCATTAACAGCTGGTACTGTTGTTTGAAAAACCAAGAAAGAAAAAAAAAAAGGTCTGAACATTTTGTACAAACTACAGAAAGATGTTTTCAAAATGACCATTTCCAGCAACAACATGACGCAAATCAATTATCGTTTTATAGTTTTTGCGAAATCTTCAAACCATTTTTTTTTTTTTTTTAAATTTCGTTTAAAACTTTTCATTTTACAGCGCCATCTGTTGTTGAACTTTGTTATTATTTTTGAAAATTAATGGAGTAAAATTCTCTAGTTTCTCAAGCAGAATGTACCAAGTGGTAAATATGAACCGTGTTCAATTATTATTTTTAAATTCATTTTTTTCAATCAAATTTTTAATTGTTTGCCATATAACGTTGTCAATTGATTTATCATTAATTAAAGATATCAACAAACCTTTCCAAGAATTGTGATTCCTATACAAGTAAATATGCAAGCAACAATACAAAACTTAACATCATTCCTGTCATGCAATTGTCGGATTATGAATCATACTAATAATCTAATTATCAAATGAGTCATTTACCTAATAACCAAATTAATTATCCAAACTGCAATATATATATATATATATATATATATATATATATATATATATAAACACACATTAAGTTTTAGGAACTTCCGAAATAGTTAACATATTCTTTCGGAGCGAGAGAAATTTTATTAAAAGCGAGTATCCAGAAATTTTCTATAAATTAATTCCATTACAAAGGTTAATGGCGTTCGCCAGCGTTCCAATTTACTCGACTAAGATAAAGGGTTTTACGAGGAACGTTCTGTTTATTCATGGCTTACATCTGAAGTTCTGCGTTTTCGGAAAATTAAATATGTATACATTGTAGCAGTTTTTAAATGAATAATGTTAATAAATAAATGTTATTTAGATGCTTCGTTTTCAATTTGGTTTGCAATGTATTGTGTATTTATTTTATGGGATGCTATAAGATTAAATAAGTAATTTAGACTCTCACACCTTTATTCTTAAACTAATTGATATGTTCTTTTACCATTATTTTTTTTTATTATCTTCTCTGTATGTAATTCATATTGTCTAATATATGATTGTTGCCATAGCTGAAGGAAATGTAATAGTGAATTTAATTGCGAAGAAGATACACTATACTATGCTTTTACAGAGTGTTAAAAGGACTCTGTCTTCTTTGGATGCATGAAAAAAACACCGTTATTTTTAATAATTTTTCTTTAAGAATACTGTTACGTTTATTGAAATAAAACTTGTTAAGCTTAACAAAAACATTTGTAAATTATAAAAAAAAAAAAAAAAAAAAAAAAAAAATGGTTTTATGCACCTTTTTAGTGTGAAAATGCCAGCTAAATAGGGGTCCTCAAAAAGTAGAAAGGTGTGAGCTGTTTAAAAAATCTCAGAAACTACTGAACTGATCCTTATGCAATTTTAACAACATATTCTGTACACTTATCACTATATATCGTACCAGAATTATTGCAAAAGTTTATTTTTACTATTTTTTTTTTTGACAAAAAAGATGCAAAAAAAAAACCCGCTTTTTTTTTGTCTACTATTTTGTTATTTTTGGATATAAATTAATATTAGAGGTACTGGATATAGCCACTGTCACACTAAACCTAAAACCATTAAATTTGTTTGTTTGTTTCAGAGGGTCCGTTGTTCAGATATTTTTAACAGCTTACACCTACCTACTTTTTGAGGACTCATGTTTACCTGTCATTTTCACACTAAAAGGGGGTTAAAATCATTTTTTTTTTTTTTTTTTTTTTGTAATTTACAAATGTTTTTTGTTAAGCCTAACAAGTTTTATATCAATAAACATAACAGTATTCTTAAATATATATATATATATATATATATATATATATATATATAATAAAAGTAGCGTTTTTATCATGCATCCAAAGTAGACAGACCCCTAAAAGTTCAACTTTCAAAAATATGTAAATGAATGTCTGAAAATTTACCTACGTATATATTCGTTCTTTTTTTCATTCAACTTTTTTTCTTGTGCCATATCCCTCCCCCCCCCCCTTCCCTTTCTTCGAGTATATACAGGAAAAGGTTTAGGTCCTTTTCATCAGTGTTTTTTATACCTTTTTGAATGTTCAACTTTAATTATAAACTCTGTAGTTTTCAAACATATTACAAAATACAAAAAGAGATTTTCGTGTTTTACAATCCACTCGTCAAAATGAAGAAAATAGATTTTGTACAAGTTTCATACTATGTATTGCGATAAGCTTACTTGAGCTTGTTGAATACGCTGAAATGATGTGTGAAACGGTTTTACTACGCTCTGATTGGTTGATTGGAATGATGTATCCGATTCGTTAAATTCATGGTTAGAAAAGCAAAATACTATTTAAACTTAAAAGGGTTTATTTTGTTTTTGTTATCAACATATATTTAAGTTTAATACAAAACTATGTGTGTAGGTTATTAATATTACTATAACAGTTATAATTTCCCTGGGACTATATCTTTATGCGGAAGGATCCATTATACAGCATATACTCAAGGTTCAAGTTATGTTGTCCGGAGATATAGTAAAGCTGTAGTAAATAAAAAATATATATATAAAACAAGTACGGGAGGGAATTCAGAAAAAGAAATAATATTTGTGGATTTATTAATACAAGCTATGAGAACTAAATAATGCCATTAGTTTATTAATATATGTTACTTTTTATACTTCATTCAGTTAATTATGCAGGTTAAGGACATGTTTGGCCTTATTACATTCTTTACTAATATTCAACATATAAGAAACTGTCTGCCGTTTAGTGTGGCTATACTTTATTAGTAAAGAATAATAAAGATAGGAAAAGAAATATGCTTGATTGTTGTGTGACTAAAGTGTAAGAAACTTTATATCTTAAATGAGAAAATTAGAGCTTGCTTATGATTATTTTTTACTAAAGCTCCTTTTGATAAGTAATCGGTGTCATCACAGAATATATTAAGTTAATAGGGCTGTGTTTTAATTAATTATTTGCGAACTCTTTTCCAATTTCCAAGCTTTCTAGTCGGTGCGAATTATTCATTAACTTATTATTTTAGACATTGCTGAAACTTGAATGTACAATACTTCTTGATAAAAGTTCCACCATGTCAAATAATTAGTCGTTGTTATTAGTAAGAATATTTTATGATTTTCCTCTCTTGTGCGAATTAAATTTGGATTGTATATCATACATATAAATAATAAAATTTAGAAACTTGAATGATAATTTTGATTTCTGATGGGGACTTTTAATGTTATTTTAAAGTAGATTATTTGTCTGTTAAAGGAAAGTTCAGTAACTGATATTTAAGAGAAGTTTTAAAAATTATATAATGAAATGTCCCTTACCTTTAGAAATATCCATTGCCTTCAAATTTGAAGGTTAACACTGTGAAAAAACATCCCATACGTAATTTGGAAAATAAAATCCATTTTAATGTCTGAAGGTCTCTAAGCAAAATATTTTGTTAATAAAAGGGATTTTAAACTGGTGTCATACACTTAAAAGATTGCATAAAGACAAACAATGTATAATAAAATATGTAACTAGAATGTAAATAATAATATTTATAACTAGTAATATTTATAACTGTAACATTTTTTATAACTAGAATCTATATAATAATATTTACTAATCGAATCTATATAATAATGTTTATAATAGGTGTATAATAATATTTATAACTAAAATTTATTCAATAATAAATATAACAAGAATCTATATAATAATATTTATCAATATAATAATGTTTATCTATGTAATAATATTTATCTATACAATAATATTTATCTATACAATAATATTTATCTATACAATAATATTTATCTATACAATAATATTTATCTATACAATAATATTTATTACTAGAGCCTATATAATTTTATTATTAGTCTTTATAATAATATTTAGAACTAGATGCATAATAATATTTTTAACTAAAATCTGTATAACAGTATTTATAACAAAAATCTATATAATAATATTTATAACTAAAATCTGTATAACAGTATTTATAACAAAAATCTATATAATAATATTTATAACTAAAATCTATATCATAATATTTATAACTAGGTGTCTAATAATATTTATAACTAGATGTCTAATAATATTTATAACTAAAATTTATTCAATAATAATTATAACAAGAATCTATATAATAATATTTATCTATATAATAATGTTTATCATTGTAATAATATTTATCTATACAACAATATTTATTACTAGAACCTATATAATTGTATTACTAGTCTTTATAATAATATTTAGAACTAGATGCATAATAATATTTTTAACTAAAATTTATATAACAGCATTTATAACAAAAATCTTTATAATAATATTTATAACTAAAATCTATATCATAATATTTATAACTAGATGTCTAATAAGTTTTATTACTAAAATCTAGGTAATAAATATCTGTACCTTATTTATATAATAGTATTTAAAACTATAATTTTATTTATAAATAGAATCTATTTAATCAAACTGTGAATAAATAAATTTCAGTTTTTGTTTTAATTAAGAAACTGTTTTTAAACAAATTCACTAAAATGTATTTTTTAAGTAATACAGCAAGAACAGTACAATAAAAAAATTATTATTCCTCTTATGTACTGAAATATTCCTTAAGTTTACGTATAAACCGTTTCTCACACTAAGCATCATTGAGCAACGATCCTGTTAAAATTTGCTAAGTTCTTCATTTTTCAAATATTAATTTATATAAACAACATCTTTTATCTGAAAACAGGGTTATATCTCATATATTCTTAAATATTCATAATTTTCTTGAAATCGTAACTGAAATTCATATTTCTACTTACTTGCACAAAATGTCTTTCAAAGTAGGTCAAGGTGATTAACTGTCTTAAGAAGTAATAAAAAAAATGTACGTTCAATTCGGATGCTTCAGCCAATTACGCTATCTCATCGTAAAAAAAATATTCCAAAGCATCTTATTAATTTTCCTCAACATTTTTAAAGGAAGTATATTTTATTTCAAACATAGATTCTATTTTTTTTATTTCATTAATTTTTCTTGTTTAATTAATTTTTCAATTTTTACTAAAAAGAATATTTTACAATATTTAATCTATTAGTTTTATTTGTCATAAATATTTCCTAAAAATAAGTATAAGACGAACGAATATATTTTATTTAATTGCGTATATTTAAAAAACAAACAAAAAAAACCTATAATCCCTTTAAAAGCGATAACCGCAATTCCACAAACGTTTTGTTTTCCCTCGACACATTCGTATTTATTCTCTCTTCTCTTTTCCTTCGACTCTCTTAACGTTTTAACTTAAGTATTGATAACGTTCACTAAGTTTTCGATTATTTTCTCTCAGCTTTAATTTTACTGAAGTATACTGGAACACTCGAAGGTAATTTTCTAAAAAAAAACTTAATAGATATTATTAATGCTTTTTGGTGTATTCTATCTCAGAAAGAAAAAGAAAAGTAATATAAGTTTTTTAAAAAAAAAAAAATGTATTTTCACTATTGTGAAAAGAAATGGAGACATTTTAAGCTAGTTTTGACTATCAGTCGATCAAAATTTATACTTAAAAAATATTTGCATTTTTTTTTTTTTAACTTTTGGGTAAGACAACATTATTTATTAACTATTCCCTAGTGAATGGACAAAAAGTTTCAATATATTTAGAGTTTTGGTAGTTACTGATTATTGGATAAATAAATAACTTCACTTATATATAATTAGAACATTAATAGTAACTATCAATTGACGTACAAACGAAACTGTGAATTTTTGACAAAGCTAATGAATCATTCTTTAATATAACATCAAAATATTGTTTCGCTAATGTAAAAAAAAAATTTTAAAAAATGGTTATTGTAAGGAACCCGGATATTTTAATAATAATATCACAAACTTATTGACAATTCACTTTTCTTTCATAATTATTGTGTTTATCTGTTTGCCTATTTAGCATAAAATTAGTTATTCTTCTCATTTCATAATTAACTTTTTAATAATAATTTTAAAATTATTTTTTATATTTTGCTATTTATTTGATATTTAGATGATATATATCTTGAGATGTTAGTTTTATACATTTCTGTAAAATTATTGTGAACATCTTTTATCAGTTAGATAATTCTTCACCTTAAAGACTAATAAATAATGATTCAGATTTATTTAATAATTTACCAATAATTTTTTTCCGTTTTTAATTATTTCTTAATATTTTTTATTCATTTGAACATATGCCATGCAGTTTATAATTCCTGTATTCACTTTTATTATCCAATTCCAAAAATTCATTTTCATTTTACCCATCTTGAATAAATATAAATGTTCTTTATATTTATTCAACTGCTCATGATCTTATTATTACACACTTTATACAAATAGCTTCTGCCTGCTTTATTAGTTTTATAAATACCACTCTTCATTTTGTTTCGTTTTTTAATACCATGTTAATTTCATAATGTATATTTGGTTCTTACAGCTTCATTAATTTATCTTCACTCAGCTTTCAGTTAAATTATTTACAAACATATAAAATGTTTTTACTCTACTAATTCTAATTTTTTCAGTGCCAAATTTTAAAATATTTTTGCCTCCTTAAATTCAGTATTTTTTCATATATTTATTTTTTGAGTTTTTTAAGCCATTTGTTAAATTATTCTTTTAGTTATTCGTCAATAAATTTATAAATTCGTCATTCCATTAATATATTCAAATATATTAATGGAATGACGGTGTGCGAAGTTGTATAAGGTGATAATTTAGTTCAATTAGTTATTTACTTCATTAATTTATTCATTTCCCCGATTTAGTCTTATTTTTGTTTTATTGATTTCATTTCATTCATATAGATATTCTTTTCACTTTACTACACATTTCATTTCTTCTGTCATTAGTCCAATTATTTTATTCTTTATATAAGTTTTTCATCAATTTCACTTTTAATTTGAGTAATTTATGTATTAATGTAATTCATTTGGGCATTAGTGTCATTTAATTATATGTGCTTCGTTTACTTAAACATTGACTTCATCCATTTATATATTAATTTCCATCATTTATGTTCTAATTTTGTTCATTTATAACTTAGTTTTATTAGTTTATATAATAGTTTCATTCACTTTTTATATAATCACTTTTATATATATACTAGTTTCATTCTTTTGTATAATAGTTTTGTTCATTTATATAACAGTTTCATCCTTTAATAAAAAAAAATTTAGTTCCTTTATAAACTAGTTTTGTTTATTTTTATATTAGTTTCAGTCATTTATATATCAGTTTCTTTCGTTTCTAAACTAGTTTAGTTTATTTATAAACTAATTTCGTTCATTTATTAAGTAGTTTTAATCATTCGCAGAGTTTCAATCATTTATATAATAGTTTGGTTTATTTATTAAATAGTATCATTATTTTCTCTATTAGTTTGTTCATGTATATACTAGTTACATTCCTTTTAAATATTAATTTCGTCCATTTATATAATATTTTCAATCATTCACGAATTAGTTAAATTCATTTATTACGTTCATTCACATATTTATTTTCGTACATTAATAAATAATTATTAAACATTTATATATTAATTTCGCTCATTAATAAATATACTTCGTTCACTTATATATAAATTTCTCTCATCAATTTTCTATTAAATCCAATTACATATATCGTCAATTTATCAGTTTACTCAAAAAATTTCACCAATCATTTAAATCTTGTATCTCTTCAATCCCCTGATCTAACTCTTCATTCCACCATTCACCTTCACATCAAAACAAGCAAACGATCTTACTTACTCCGACACTCCTTAACCCTCCAAGCAACCCCCTCTCTCCCCTACTCAATCTCCCATAATATCCCTATGAACAGACCTCCCCCACAAACATTATCCCCATCATATCGTCTGATACATGATGATTGGGATTTATTCGCCCATTCCTTTTCATGGGGGAGAGGGTACTAGAGAAACAGATACTTTTTCGTCGATAAATCTCCGTGGTCCCTCGTTCGCCAGGGCAATTTCGTCTGCGCCTTTCCTCTTCTATTTCTGTCTGTAGGGAGGAGTCGAGAGTTTGATGTCACTTTTTGTTTTAGTTGGGGAAATGGTTTTCTAAAGTGTAACTTGGGAGAGATGGATGGAAGATTTTCTGAGGAGTTTTTGAGATTGGATTTAGAGGGGATTGTGAATGCTAATTCTGAGTATATTTAAAATTACCAGTAATTAAGGTTCCAGTGTTACCAGTATTTAAGGTATAAGTAAATAAATTTGGTAAAAATAAGCTTCTTCGGGTTTTTATTCTAAAACATTCTTGAACTTGGTTGCTTTAAAACGATACTATGTTCTTTATGATACAGAAAATTCATTTTAAATTCCATTCTGTTTTGTAAAATTAAACGGGGGGGGGGGGGATATCCAGATCGAAAATTTTAAATTTGGTTTGTAAGAATCTAGTTTTTGTCAGTGTAGTGCAGTTTAAACCAACAAATTAAAGACAATTAACGGAATTAAAATTGCATACAGCGGGTCGGAGAGCCCACTTCGATAAAATATTATACGTACAATAGTTGATTTTTAACTTAAGTCATGGATAGACAGGTAAGGAATTCGAAATACACCTGTTAGGTAAATTCGTAACGTCATTGAAATGTGGCAGCACATTGTGGTGAAATATGTATACAACAGAAATGAGTTCTACGTTTCGCTCATGCGAAAGGACCCTATGCAGTTGTATTACAAGACACACAGATGGACTTTCAGTTCCCCATATTCATTAGTTTTGTTTTAGACTGAGAGGCGACTGCATATTTTGGACCCCATCGAACATCATTCTGAATTTTTTATAGAAATTGGAGAAAAGTAAGTGAATTACAAATCCACTAGTCTGCCGTGGCAAAAATGGCCGAAACTGGTCAAAAATCGACTTTTAATATTGATTTAAAATTGATTTTTTTTTTATAAAAATGCATGCATTTTTAAATACTTCCGTAACAAAATTATATATAAATAATTTATTTAAGTTGTTTATATTTACAAAAGCAATAAGTTCGTTTTAGTCATTGTACCATTGCGCATTATTTGAAATTAAAATTCCAAATAAATTACAAATTGAGTTGTTACTTGTGACCTAATTAGCAACTTAGTGATACTAATTAGAAATATAATTTTAAATTAATTAAATGTCATAAAATACAGACATTTTAATGCAAAATGCGGAAAATAATTCGTGTGAAATTTTTTAAGTGTTGCAGATTTCTAACTGCTGAAACCTTATAATTGCTAAAAATTAAATAGTTGGGAATTTGGGGATTAGAAATAATAGTTTCAGCTTTCAAAATTCTTTCTGTCTGTGAAGCAAAACTATTAGTAAAAACTACAACTTGTGTAATTTTAATTCAATTTATAAAATGACAATAACAAAATGTTTAAATGTTATTAAAAGTTTAGTTTATCCAAAAATAAAATTCAAGTATTGTTGTTATTTGACTCCTTCGGTTTAATTAAATACGAATGAATTTCTACTTTTTTTAGGAAGTACTGAAATAAGTTTACAAAAATCTGCAAGAGCCTAAGTGCCAATAATTTTTCCTATGATTCCTAAGAGGAGGTATCAGCTTTGACCCATAGATTAGCTTCATTTTCCCCCCACAATATCTCTCAAATTATTGCAAAGAGACAAATAAAAATAAATATTTAAATGGTATAACAGAAATAAAACGTCATAAATTTTTTTTGATGGGAACATGACTGTTTATATATATATATTAATCTAGTCAAACCCTATTAATGCAAAATCTCTTAACACGAAATCTCCTTTAACGTAAAGTAAAAGCAGTTTTTTGTACAATGAAGCTTAAATTTAACATTTATTAATTCGTTTAACACGAAATCTCCCATAATGAAATCCCTTTTAAGGAACAAAAAATTGCTTCTTAAACCACTTTTTCTTAGATGAAACCATACAACGTTTCCTAATGCAGCATTACAATGCCTCGTGTGTTTAAATATTTTAAAAGAGGTTGACTCATTAAAAAAAAATCGTTTTATTAAAAATTTAAAGCAACAATCAATAACTGACTTCTTTAAATAATAAGTTACTGGTAAATACACTTATTTTGTTTTATTCGTAATGCTTAGCTAGTTCAATTATTGTACTAAATATAATGAAAATGCTTTAAAACGCAGCAGCATTAAATACACGTATAGCTAGTAATTTAAATCTGCACTGATTAGATGAAAAAGTGTTTAAATGGTTTACACGAAATTCGGTTCACGCTAAAAACTTCTGGGTTTTACTGTACTATAATCTTTGTTTAAAAAAAATGTCAAAAAAGTTCAGATAAAAAAGATCACAAAGTGTTTCCCCTTCCATTATAGTTATTGATATATTATAACTGTTGTTATGACTGGTGTAAACATTCATATGTTTTAAATATATATGTCGACAGATATTGGGGGCAAAAATAAAACATTTGGTCTAATAGGCTTAACACGAAATCTCCTTTAACGTAAAGTAAAAGCAGTTTATTGTACAATGAAGCTTAAATTTAACGTTTATTAATTCGTTCAACACGAAATCTCCCATAATGAAATCCCGTTTAAGGAACAAAAAATTGCTATTCCTCCTAAGCTATGTTGAGATCGATCGGAGAAAGAAACATTGCAAAATACATTGAAAATATTATCAATTTGCTTTCATAATATCACATTTCAAGTTGTGTTTTTAAAGCACTAGAGTTTTGATGGACTCTCAAGTAGCACAGAAGAATCGGCTAATATAGAAAAAGGTGGGTGTGAAAGATTGACCAATCTTGAACGAAACTCGAACATCGTTCCAATAAGCAAGATTTCTTTAAACTAGGTATTTCAAAAACCCCACAAAGTACTTTTGTTTTGTCCTCCGTTCTTTTCTTTAAATAAAATATTTCAATTTTAAAAATGTGCTTCGAAATTTCAAAACTTCCAGTGTGACAGCTTTGTGCGAGGTGACCAATATCTGTAACATTGGACGGTATATAACGTTCCATACAGGGATTGGCAAATACAGGTTTACAACGTCCCATACAGGAATTGGTCCAATACCTGTATATAACGTTCCATACAGGGATTGGCCCCAATACCTGTTTATAACATTCCATACCGGGATTGGCCAATTCCTGTTTATAACGTTCCATACAGGGATTGGCCAATACCTGTTTATAAAGTTCCATACAGGGATTGGCCAATATCTGTTTATAAAGTTTCATACAGGGATTGGCCAATACCTGTTTATTAAGTTCCATACAGGGATTGGCCAATCCCTGTTTATAACGCTCCATACATGGATTGGCCAATCCCTGTTTATAACATTCCATACAGGGATTGGCCGACGTGTAGCTGTTTTGACCAGCGTAGTTGTGGGTTACTTGGGCTATGATATTAAAGATCATAGTGTTTCTATTTATTTCGTATACATGGTTAAGAATTTAAAGTTTAGAATGAACAATGCGCATATCAATATGATAAACAGTGTCATATAAATCATATATATTTTTTTTTTAAAATTCCAAATAAGGTGACAAATATCTTAAATATTTCAATTAGCACCCCTCATTCTAAATAAAAATGAAATATTCCCACTAATATACACAGCATCGCTTCAAAAAATAATTGCCAACCTTACGAGGAAAAAAAATACCTTTTTAAAGTCATAAAAATACTTTAGAAGTTTTCCGTATTCATCCATTATATCTTCCCTACTTCAAAAGCTCGGGAAAGTCCGACCAAGCGCGGTTAGGAAACGAGAACGATAAATAACACTTTTTAGTTGCTGATCACTTACCCCCCTTTCCTCCCTCCCCTTTTTACGCTAATGTGTTTTTTACGCAAATATCCCCCCCCCCCTCTCTCTACGTCGCTGGTGTGTATAAAAGCTCAGCAATTAAATTTTTTAAAAAAAGTAAAGAAAAAAATTAGATGGTCAGAATAAGTTAAGCGTTTAATAAATGATAATATGTGCTCCGAAACCAGTGCGGCATATTTATAAACGATATACTTTTCGCTTTTAATTAATATGGAGATAAAAGTCGGAGATGGTTTTATTTTTTGTATTTGTATTTAATTTCCCCTTTTACGGAAATGGTGGTGATTACTAATTCCTGTTATGTGGTGGGAGTATTAGTTTATGATCTTTAAGTTTATGTGTTGAAAGTTTTGTGATGTAAGAAATGCAGTCGTTTTCTGAAAAATATTTCACTTAGAATTATTACTATTTAAAAAGATTGTTTTAATAAATGTAATACTGCTTATTTACTATTAAATTCCAGCATTAAGATAAGCATAAAAGTTAGTATTTTATAACGACATTCACACTCATATTTTGTTTCAGAAAGGAGTTTTTAACTTAGAAATGATAGTACTGCTAAATAGTGATGGACAGAAAGAAGAGACTCGTGATGTCATGGATAGACAGGTAAGGAATTCGAAATACACCTGTTAGGTAAATTCGTAACGTCATTGAAATGTGGAAACACATTGTGGTAAAATATGTATACAACAGAAATGAGTTCGACTTTTCGCTCATGCGAAAGGACCCTATGCGAAAGGACACACAGACGAACTTTCAGTTCCCCATATTCATTAGTTTTTTTTATAAACAAAACCCTCTAATCGAAAATGGGCCTGATATGTAAATAATATGCAGCTGCTATTATATTTATTCTCATCAATGAATATTGCAGACTGATGAATTTAAACTTCCATACTTGTCTGTCTTCCATACTGTCTTCCAATGTTTCGCAACTACACCATTCCGAAGTTAGGGATTCATTTCTAAAATTCCCTGACTCAGATAACCATAAACACTTAAACGTGTATTCTTTCACCATATATAAACAATTGTTTAATTTCATAAACTGAGCATTATTTCTTCCTACTGATCATAGTATACCGCTGTAGTTGTTACTCATCAAAGTTTCCTACATTTATCAGTTTTGATCTATGTTTCAACATGTGAGCAAAAATAATTATTTATATCCATCTTTTCCAATTTTCAAAGGTCAATTAAGAATTTATTTTTAAACTTGACTAATCTTGAGCACTAATATGCTCACGAGTTAACATATATAAAGATAAACAATAATTCTGTAATTTATTATAGGTTAAGATATCATCTTGCCGAACGTGTGCTACAAGATTTCAAACAGTTCATTTACATGGCCTATACCCAAAATTCTTGTAGGTTGCAAGTCAATTAAAAAAAAAAAAAAAAATATCCAACTAGCACAGTGGCGCCATCTCATTTCTCCCAAGTTCACTACCACAGTTTTGAACAAACTAAGGGAAGTAAGAATATTCTCATTGTATGATTATTAACTTCTGTTTTTAGAATTCGGGACAGGGCCTATTCTAAGAGGTAGTCGTAACTCAATTGGGCAGTCGTAAATTGAAAATGGGCAGTCGTAAATCTAAAATTGGTCAGTAGTAAAAAGTACAAAACAAAAATTAATAATAATAATAATAAAAAAAAAAAGAAAAAAAAAAAAAAAAAAGAATAAACTTTAAAGTGGTAATAATTCAAAAATATTTTTCAACGCATATCTCTTTCCTTCCCTCCACTTAGCCCGTATATTTTATACCTGATAAAATGTTTTAAATAGGATGGCGCAATGTGCATTTATGATGTATTTTAACAAGTGATTTGTCAGATAGGAAGAAATCTTTGACACTTTAGATGGATTATTTCATTTTCAACACAAGAGAAACTTTTTCTGACAAGACAGTGATTTTGCTTTTGGTAAATGCTTGAATGGCTCCCTTTGTCAAACAACACATATACACTATTGGTAAATTCTAAACATCCAAAATACCATCATCCCAAACAGGACCTTCTTCTACCACTGTTCGGTACCCTAGTTTTTATTAAGGAAAAGGGGAAAGGAGGGGAGGGAATTTGGACAGTTGCAAATTTTACTTAGAGTAGGCAATGATTCGGGAGATAGCAGTTTATGCTCGTTGGTTGAGAACCGAACAAGATACTGGTTGGGATAATCTTTCGAAGAAATTGAAGTTACTTGTGTACCAGTATAAAACCATGTCAAGATATATATTCTAGCCTTTAATTTCTAAAATATTCTACAACTCAACATTTAAAATGAAATTATGCACTTTACTATATCCAATGTAATTTCTAAAGTAAATCCTTTTTGGGGAAAATACGCATCATTGAAAATTCAATATCGGGCACTTTAAGCTTGTGATTTATGAATAAGTAGTTTTTGTTTTGGATAACTTCACAATTTAAATTTTAAACTTTTTAATTCAATTTTAAGTTACACTGTCAGACGAGGGATCTTCCAATAAATCAGTAACAGTTTGCAGTGAAAGTGGAAATTCGGAATAAAATACAATTAAAACGCTGCAGTGGTTCTCTAATTAGCTTATTCAAATGTCAACTAATTGAATTTGATCGTAGAAGAAAATTTGTATGCACATATACTACTGAATCCACTCTTAGTATGTGTAAAGAAGGAATGGTACTAGTTTCAAATTAATAAAAAAAGTAAAGTGATGGCATCTTAACTAACAGATAACTTGAAAGGCTAAAGTGTTGTATTAAAGTTATTAAACAGTTTTTCTACTCAAAAGAATTACTAAATACGCTTTGCGTAAGATTAATTATAATTTTCTTTTAGTCTAAGGTCACAAGGTTATATACTATTGACCAAAAACACAAGTATATCAAGAAGTTTTTCGTTACTAACTAGGTTTCGTTGGAAATAGTCTAGCATGCTACAGAACTAAATTTCTAATCTTTAGGTGTTGATGTTCTGAAAAATATGCTTTCAAAATCGAGTAAACACAACGTCGATTGTGAAGGTGGTGATTTTTCTAATTGCCTGACGTGATTTTCCCATTTTTTCACCCATTCGAATTAGAGGTCGGAAATATCGATCAAAATAAATATCGGAATAGCATGGAAAAAAGTATCGATAAAATATCGATATATCGATACATGATTTTTTTTATTTGATTTTCAATTTTGCCAGAAACAAAGTTTTTTGGGGCAAATTTCTACTTTTCATGATTGATTTTTTGTAAGGTGACTACTTTTTCAACTGAAATGGATCTATTACAAAAAAAAAATAAAAAAAATTATATTTTCGCTTAATTGGTGCAGTGATTTAAGAAAAATTTAGATAATTTTTAATAGCTTATAAGTGTATGGAAAATATTGAATATTAGTGCCGTTTTAACTGTCTTTCAGCCAAGTTAAAACTTTAGTTTTGAAGTTTTTGAAAAGGGAATAAATAAAATCGAAAAAACACATGGAACTATAAAACGATCATCAAAAAACTAAAAATGTTTGAAAATATCGATACATCGGTGACTTTTATCAATATTTTTAATATCGATATTTTTTTTAGAAATATCGATAAAAATCTTATCGATATATCGCTGACCTCTAATTCGAATGCTATTTCTCTTTAGAAAGATTTATTACACTTTGTAGTCCAAACATTAATACCAGGTTAGTTGGTGTTATAAAATCCTCACGTAGCTTTTGCGTAATGACTAATTTCTTGTATAACTTTCAACAATGAATCTATACAGCACGTTATTGGAACTCGAACGAATTCCATGACTCACATTTCATCCTCACAAACATCCCTAGATCTTTTCAATAACTAAAAACAGACAAGGAAAAATAATCCCAAAATCCCACATGAAATCAATAACGGTTCTGAAGTAAATACGTAGCTTCAATATTTTTTTTTTTTTTTTTCAAAATGTCAGTACCATAACTCCAGAAACCCTGACGCTTTTAACGAAATATAAAGAGAAAAATCCCCGCGTAGGGAAAACACAGACACATATTTCTTATCCCTGAGGGAAAAAGACAACTACCAACATTTTTCTCGGTTGCATAATAAATTAAATCCATTTTCTTTCTGGACAGGTGCGTATCGATTTTTAGCTTGGCTGATAATCAAATAGGAGACACTAGTCTTTTCCGAGAGCATTATGGGGGTAAAAAGGGGGAAGGGATGTAGTGACGTCACTTTATTAGTCCTTTTGAATCTGGTTGTGAATTAAATAGTTCATATAAACTCATTATGATTTCTGTTTATTTCTGAAATTATTGAACCTTGATAAATTCAAGAGATATAAGAATAAGGAAGAAGTATACATTTTTATTTTTACAAGCCTAGATTTTAAAGAACTTTTATTTAACAACATTATGTTTTTTTTTGTTGTAGTTGCGCAAAGGGCTTAGATTATATAAAAATGTGTATAAGAAAACTGCTAATAGGGACTTGACCCAATTATTAGTTTTGGTTGTTTAGTTTTTATTTTACATTATTTCTGGGTGTGTAAATGATGTCTACTTATACTTCATTAAATATTACACAATATTTATGAATATCCTTCTGAAGTATTAATTGTAAATGCGGTAAAATATTAAACATAAAAAAACCTTCAGCTTGGGTCAAGTATCCCAATGTATAGGGATATTTGACCCACCTCTTAGGGATACTTGACCCAAGTCATACATTTGGGAGTATACAATTTAAAATTATGAATGCAACATTTTTACATAATAACATAACTCCCATTAGTAAGTCCAGTATTAATACTTTTCTATACTTGTTCAATAAGTTCGATACTTTTTATTTTTATTAGCTACATAATGTTAATATGGTGTCCACTTTTATTTTTTACTGTAGAAAGCTAAAAATATTAGCAGTTTGAAAGCTATTTATGTTCCTATACAAGTTAAAGAATAAGAAAATAATTATTTATTTAATTGCAAATGTAAACTACATTAAAACCCAAAATTTGCAGTTCTATCATTTTTCATTAAAAACTCGTGTGGATAAAGAATAGCCTGAATTTAGTCAAGTTTGTGTATCTTCAGGTGATTTGTGCATTGAACATAAAATCTTTTGAAAGGTGAGTAAATTGATGCCTCTAATGGTTGTATTCAGTGAAAACAATGTGGAAGGAATTATAATACCGTTAACTCATGTAACATCGATGGTAGGCAACGACACACAACTTTTAAGAATATCCATCGTTAACAATGCCTTTTTATCAATTGAACATCTTACATACTTAACAAAATGGTATAATAAGAATAAAAAAAATCAATAAAACTTGCCAAATGCATTCGAATAGTATCCCTATCTTGGGTCAAGTATCCCAATATGCCTTGGGTCAAGTATCCCAATATGCCTTGGGTCAAGTATCCCTAATTGTATATTTATTACATAACCCTAAAATGCAACCATTTTCAAGTAAGTGGATAAGCACTATTATATATGTAATTGTAGCTAAAAGTATGCACACAAAAAATATACAATTTTAAAAAAGTTTTATTTTTAAACAAAAACTTTTTCACATCAGCGTTTACAACACAAATATATTACTTTTGGAGTATGAAAATTTAATATTTCTTATAGTTTAAAAACGGAAGCAAAGATTCAGTTGTCATTTTCACCATGTAGTTAGCTAATTGAAGGGCAAGAAGTGATACCACTTCCAAATTATAAAATCTCCCCAATTCTGAGAAAAAAGAATTGGGAAAAGTATCCCTAGT
Source organism: Linyphia triangularis (assembly GCA_963978545.1). Lineage (NCBI taxonomy): Eukaryota > Metazoa > Arthropoda > Arachnida > Araneae > Linyphiidae > Linyphia > Linyphia triangularis. The sequence continues at coordinate 88,874,462 of OZ021724.1, forward strand.
TCCCCATACTAATAAAATGAACAATATATATATCTATATATTTTAATTCTTACAGTAAGCTGAGGAATACATTTCATTTTGCTTAATTAGAATAAAATAGTCCCACTAATAAGCACATCGTATATATTTTGACTGGATGGTGTATTTTTGTGACGTTTTTTTTCTCTTCCTTTACACAAAAAATAAATTGATAAACAATGCACTAATTTAAAAGGCAAGACCCCCGTTTCTGAAGAATAGCTAACGTTATAAAATAACCAGAAATAGTTTAACTAGGGGTGTGGAACATCGCACAACTTTCAATTACCCTGTAATATTGGCCATAGCATTAAAATTTATCGTGTTGTTTACCATTTTCATATTTTTACTCTTTAAATAAAAATCGCCAATTTGGCGATATATTTGGTAAAATTTCTTACACGGTGACGAATTGGCGATGTTATTCGATAAATATTGCATTGTACTTTTTTTTGTGTGCAACAAAATAAAATAAAAAACAAACAAAAACACACACACATTTTTTCTAGATCACTTTCTCACTTTTTGGTATTAGGATGTTCAAAAACATTGCAAAAAAAAAAAAAAAATACCGAATGCTATACTTTTATAAACTATTTATACAAATGGGTAATTGAAAGTAAAAAATATAAATGGAGGTTGCGATTGTGCACTATATATGGTAACATTATATGAAAGAGAAAATATGAATTTGAACATGTTTAGGAAACATATGGAATCGTATCTCTCAGCAGTAAATTACGTTATCTCTCAAAAAAGTAATCTGTCTTAAAAATGCAATTTGTGCTCGGGTTCACTAGTCATATATATTTGAATTTCCATGATTCATTTTATTCTTAAGAATCTAAGCATTGACATTTTAAAATATTTTATATTAACTTTGACTTTGTGTGTATATTTGTGGGTATGTCGATGACGGACAAGTCTGCGGAGGCCTAATTAGCCCCCTTGCTTTCAACCAGTTGACCTGAAACTTGGCAGATAGATTCGATGACAATGCATTCAATCAAATTTTGGAGCTGTAACTGTTACTAAAAGGTCGCATTTACGGAATACTAATAAACCAACTTGCCGTCATCCATTCGGGCTAAAATAGTATTTAACCCACCATTAAAGAAACTCGTTCTTGTTGCCAAACTTGTTTTAATAAATAAATAATAATTTTTTTTTTAATCAGAATAAATAAAAGATATTTGAATGTGAGTGCAAAAATTCACGCTCATTTTTAATAAATAAATTTTGAAACGTAGTTTGTCGCACATTTCGCTGATGGAAATGTTTTTGATAATTAAAATTAGATGCAAACATCAAACAACACTCTGTTTACAAAATTGACGCAGTGTTAATGAATACGAAATCTGGCAATGCATATAAAGGATTTATATTAAAAATTTATTACTTGCAATAATTTTAATTTTCTATTTTAAAACTTATTATTTAATGTCCTTTATTACTTTCGAATAGAGAGTATACCAAATAATATCATCACACCTCCCCCACCCTTATTAAATGTTTTCATCTAATTTTTCAAACATTTAAACATGTTTAAAAAAAAAAAAAAAATAGTAAAACCTATATTTTATATTCCTGTCACTAGATACGCTATTTGATGGTTTTTCTTTGTGAAATAATTTTTGAAGCATTTGCCCGCATAAAAATAGAAGGGGAAAGAGAAAATAAAGAGAATTTGATACGTTTTCGTGTCAAACAACCATTAATATGAAGGATCAATCAATCAATCTCATTCTGTCTGCTATTGCCATCTTGGCGATAAAAAATAAGTCAGCTATTTTGCATAAATGGATAGACCCTAATTGCTTAAAACCCTTTAACCTTTAAAAGCCGGGTGGGCGATATATCGACCAGAGCCACGATGCCCATAAAAGACGGGGCTGGTTGAAATATCCACCAAAGAGTTTCTTCCCCCCTTTCCTTCCATCCTCTATCTTGAGGGGAGGTTTGGAACCAATTAACGTCCATCACCTGACCCTAGTTGACTGACCCCCCGATGCTTCCCCTCTTTTAAACGGACTGCTCCCGTCAACAAATTTTCCCTTCTCTTCCCTATTCATTCTTACTGAAGGAAGATTGCGTTTTCTCCAGCTCTGTTTATTTATATATCTTTCTCAACATTTTAATTTGTTGAGTACAAAATGTCAAAGAGAAAAAGAGGACTCACGCCTGAAGAGATTCAGAAACTTTTAGCTGAGTTAGAAGATGAGACTTTTGATGATTCTGATTCCGATTGCGAGGTAGAAAACGAAGATGATGCTGATTTAGAATTGTCAACAATGACAGATCAGGCAAATGAAGATGACGATATAGAAGCAGACGCTGAAGAAAATAGCAAAATTGCCTGGGAAAAACCTAACGCCTCTCAAAAGCCCACAATTCTTAAATTTACTGGTCATAACAAAGCCAAAGGAAATGCCTTGACTGCATTATCGGAAATTGACTTTTTTTACTGCCTTTTTACGGAGTCTATTTTAGCAAAAATAACAGAGGAAACTAATAAATATGCTAAGCGGATGTTGGCAGTGACACCTCAATGTACTCCACCTACAAAGAAACACTGCCCTGATTGGAAGGAAACTAATGAAGATGAAATCAAAAAATTCCTTTCAATAATTTTGCTGATGGGGCATATAGACAAAGATTCTATAAAAGAATACTGGTCGACAGACAAAATGTTGGATACGCCGTATTTTAGGACTGTAATGCCTCGTGATAGATTCGTGCTTCTTCTTCGGTTTTTGCACTTTGAAGACAATGACAATCCACCTGATAAGACATCGTGTGACTACGATCGTTTGTGGAAGGTAAGATACATCTTTGATAAACTAAATGATTCATTTAAATCAGTTTATGAGCCATCAGAAGAAGTTTCTGTAGACGAGGTGATAGTTTCTTTCAAAGGCCGTGTCATTTTTCGACAGTACATTCCAAAAAAACGCAAAAGGTTTGGAATAAAAGTTTACAAACTTGATGATAATCGGGGTTATACATTCAACATGAAGGTGTACCTTGGCAAAGATAGCCAAGGTAAAAAAGAAAAAACTGCAGTTCATGCGACGGTAGCACATTTAGTCCGTTGCATTGAAGGAAAGGGCCACAAATTGTACATGGACAATTATTTCTCATCTCCAACATTGTTCACAGATCTATTCAAAAATTTCAAAATCAATAGCTGTGGTACAATGCGGAAAAACCGAAAAAATTATCCGCAATTGGCACTTAAAAAAATGAAGAAAGGTGATTTAAGTGTACTTTTCGGAAATGGCATGACCGCAATGTGCTGGAAAGATAAAAGGGAAGTTCATATGCTTAGTAACATGCACAAACCTGCAGTTGAGACAACGACCCTAAAAGATAGCACTTGTGAGAAACCTAATCTAGTGTTATCTTACACTAAAAACATGGGATTTGTGGACCTAAGTGATAGAATGGCAAACAGCTATACGTTTGGAAGAAAAACTTTGAAATGGACAAAGAAATTATTCTTTCATCTTCTAGATTTAGCAGTTTTGAATGCCTTCTTATTATTTCAAATGAAGAATGGAAAACGGATGAATCATAAAATTTTCCGACAAAATTTGATTCGGTAATTGGTAGAAAATGCTGGATCCGATAATCAAGCTGAATCAATATCTTCAAGTCCTCAGCGATCTGTTGGAGAGCAGTATCACTGGCCTGAACAAAAAAAGGTTCAAAGACGCTGTGTTGTGTGCAAGAAGAAGGGCATTGAGAGGCGCACCTCCGTTTCCTGCAAGGCTTGTAACGTAGGTTTGTGCATCAATTGTTTTGAAACATTTCATACTAAATAGTGTAATATATATATTTATTTTAGTACTTAATAATTAATGATATTTCATAGAATTCAAGAGCGATTGGCATTCATATACTTTGTATTCAAGTATAATGTAAACGAGTTGTTCATTATCTTTTGAATACCATATAATATAACATTTCAAATGTAATCCTATTTTAAAATGAATTTGACTATATGATGCTTGCTATTTCTTTATAAATTTTCAGTGTTGTATTAAATTGTAGATATATTCTTTATACACTTAAATGTCAGTTAAAATTAAGTTTTTATAATTTTTCACTCAAAATTAAATTTTATAAATTTTGCATTCAGAGACATAAAAAATGTAATTTGTCTAAACCGCTCATGCCTCGATAAGAGACATGCATGTTTATTTCACTTTTTTAATAACAATAGAATTTTATATATATATTTGTATAATTTGAAATTTCCAGGAAATATTATTTCATTCAAGATTCATGCTATTATTCAGATTCCATTCATATTTCATGAATTTCAAAAGATTTTTGTATTATGTTTACTATATAATACATATCCTTCCTGCTAATTAAATTTCAATTACGTATGGATTTTAAATTATAAGGTATTTTATATTTGTATTTTATCCAATCATAGAGTTCAAGAAGTATTTTATAATTTAACTTCTGTATTTTTATCATTATTTATAATTACATTATAATTTAACTTCTGCATTTTTGTCATTATTTATAATGATATTATAATTTATAAACTGTTAATGTTTATATGTATATTTTTAATTTAGCACTTAATAATTAATGAATTGAAACAATTTAGAGTCCTATACTTTGTATTTATGGATATTAATGAACGATTTGTCCATTACCTTCTGAATGCCACATAATATAAAAATTTTAATGTAATCCTATTTTAAAATGAATTTGACTATTTGATGCTAGCTATTTTTTTTTTTTTTTTTTTCTAAATAACATTTCTAGTGTTGTATTGAATACCAGATATACTGCTTATACACTTATATGTCTCTTAAAATTAAGTTTTGTAATTTTTGCATTCAAAATTAAGTTATATAAATTTTGCATTCAGAGATATTTCTTGATTGTATGTATTCGTAATAACAGTGGTATAATTTTTCCACTATAGAATTTTGTGTGTATATATATATATTTGAAATTTCCAGTAAATATTATTTCATTCAAGATTCATACTATTATTCAGGTCCCATGAATTATATTCCAAGAATTGCAAAATATTTTTTTTGTATTGTGTTTACTTATACATATCCTTAATGCTAATACAATTTCAATTACGTAAGGATTTTAAATTAAAATGTATGTATATTATGCAATCATAGATCATGAAGTATTTTATAATTTAACTTCTGTATTTTTATCGTTATTTATTATTCGATATATGTAAATCAATGTTCTGCTCATATTTATACACACAAATTTGTTTAGAAAAGTCAGTGCGTATAAATAATTTAGTAAATCATTTATCTCTATATCTTAATAAAATATTAGACAATTTCTCAAATTTCGTAAGTTCGTCAAATTGCTTTTTTAACATCTTCTAGCATTAGTGTTCTTCCACTTATAGCCTTTCATTCAGCTTATTATAAACTAAACAAATCTGTAATTTTTTTACGGGTGATAATAATATATCTTTTTCGGGTACAGTTTGGTTAGTTATCTTTAAAAATTCACGAGTAGCATTTCGAAAAAAAGACAAAGAAAATAGAAGCAAGAAACAGTACGGTAAGACCATACCGGTTGAAACGTATTATTATTTAAATTTCTATTTATTTTATTATGTCATTGAAATGTTCACTTATTCATAATGAGCAAAGGAACTACTGCAAATCTTCAAAAGATGGTTTTACGTATGCGATTCTAAAATTCCTCGTTTTCTAAATAATGGAAACATATATATAATACAATACGTCCAAAAAAATCCTTTCATTTGATTTTTTTCCGAAAAATAGATGCAATGTGTTGTTTGTACGTGGGAATTTGTGGTAAACAGACAAAGGTTGTAAAGATATCCCAAGTCTCTCACACATACAATTGAGTTAGATTGTTTGCATCAGATAAACCAGAGAAGGAATGGCAATGGGAGGTCTAAAATAGGGCTGAAGGAACAACGGCTTTGTTCGGACACAGTAAAGCTGTCACTTACTACTTTATATGTTATTCTAAATAGCCTGAGACCTAGGAGAGCCACAATTGCTGGTGTACTCCGTTTTTCGGTTTTATGTATTCATTCGAATGCACTTCATCTAAACACTTAGCTAGCCGCATTCAATCCAAGGCATCTTTTGCTTTTAGGGAAACAGAGATACTAACTAATGTCTTCTATGGACAATCATTTTATCGTGTGCATTCCTTTTCTATCAGTGAAATAAACTTGCAGGAAACATATAAAGAATTGTTTCATTTTGAAAGAACATGTAATTCTTGTACATTGTTCTACTTGATTAGTAGGTATTGAAAAGTGAATATTTTAACATAAAAAAAACCATTAACGTTAAAAACAACATTGTTATTTAACGTTAAAAACAACATTATAGCATTGATTCAAAACAATGATGAATCATTTGTAGTGCATTCGATTCTAAAAATTTAGGATTCCCGGCACAATGTGGTCTATTTGTTATCCAGATAGCCCACAATTTTGTTATCAAATTGTATGATTAATAATGTCAAAATTTTGAAAAGAATATTTAATTGATATTTCCTAAAAATTAAACTATACAGATACTTTTATTATGAGCAATTACAATTGCGGTCATGTCTGTTCTGAGAAAAAAAAATTACTTTACATTCCCGGAGTATTTAAAATTTTACAAAGGATTTGTTGTGCTCAGTAACTAATTTTCAAATTTGACAAAATTAATAATTTAATTTCAACCGTTTGTTATTAGTTTTTATAATCCAACATGTATAGTATTTCATATTTAAAGCATTGAAAAAATATTTATCCAGAAACCAATTAGTAACTACACAATATTAAGCAAATATGCTTAAAATTATTTTCCTTTTAACAAATGGGAATACAAAGTTGTATTAGAAAGTATTTATAAATAAAAATATTATCCATAAAACAAGGTTTTTAATATAAATCCTTTTATTCATTTCCAGTTTTTGTATTCATTAACACAGTGCCGATTTTATTGTCAAAGTATTCTTGGTGTTTGCATCGAATTTTAAATATTGAAAACAATTTTATCAGAAAAATTTGCGGCAAACTGAATTTCAAAATTTGATTGAAACTAAATGTAAATTTATGCATTCACATTCAAATACCTTTTTATTTATTCTGATTAAAAAAAATGTGGTACTAGGAAAATGTTTAAAAAATGATGAGTTAAAATTCTTTCAATTATAGCGTTACTAAGTAACGCAATATTGAATTCATTAGAATTCCCTCCATAGTCAATTTATACATTATAGCCTAATTTGTCTTTTATTTATGTTTATTAAAATTATTTTGGCAACTGGAAAGAGTTTCAACAATGATAGGTTAAATGGGAGTGTGTAAAAGCCTATTAGATGACGGCAAGTGGATTAATTAGGCTTCTACAGATTTTTCAGGCAGTCACACACATAAAATTAAAAACAAATCGCAAACCTTCACACTCAGGAAAAAAGAACATTGGCTAATTTTTGTCGTGTTCCCTAAGTAATGAAGTGTTTAAAAGACTGAATTGAAGCAAAATGACAAATACTTCGTAACCCTATGAGATTATAATTTTTAAAATATGACTTGTGGAAGAATCAATTTCAACACATTGATAATTTTTAATTTATTCCTAAAAGTTAGAGCATTAAAAAAAAAAATTTGAAAACGCTTTCATAATAGTAAGACATTTCCCTATCGCGCCAATTATTTATTACATAACATACCACTTTTTAAGTATTGAAATAATTTTTTCGATTTTCGTTCGTTATTGTGAAGCAAATAATTGCGAATTGATATGAATTTTTCAAATAGAGTTCTTTTAAAAAACTTCCACCAAAAATTCAATTGAAAGTACTGACCATATGAACCTTATTTTTGTACTTGAATTTGATCAAAACTATTATTTTTTTGCAAAACAGTTTTCAAGATATTTTCCCCCAAAAAACAGGGAGTTAGAAGGGATTGGGGATTCTCAGAAACCCTATCTTCCCTCTTCTCTCCATGGGGGGTTGAAAGCCCCACTTCCTTTCGGTTCGTTATCTACCCTCCAACATAGTAGGTGGTAGCTAAGGAGGGGATGACATTGTTACTAAAAGTCCCGTCTTTTAAAGAATCTGTTGAAATAATTTTCCCGACTTCTAAAGGTTAAGAATAAAGAGTTGTTGCAGAACTAGCAGATTTTTTTTCCAACAATGACCAAGAGCACGAAACATGAATTGTCTTATATTTTTCGTTTTTATTGATTGACATTTATTTATATACGCCATTAACATTATTAATTTTCAGTAATTCATAATTTTTTCAGTATTCTGCAAAGTAAATCAAAGCTTAAAAGTTTTCTTTACTACATTAATACAGAGTGTTTATAAAATATTGGACTCATTTTGATGTTGAATAATTCATAAAATTGTGAAGATAAATTTAAATTCATAACACTAATGGTTAGATAGACACAAAAAGTTTGATGGCCCTTGTCAATGGACTTCCACGTGTGCGCCGTTCGTCGCACGGAGAATATCATGACGGTAGTCAATTTCGCACCAGGTACAGGCAAGCATGTCGGCATCCAGAGAGGCTATTGCGGCTATAATCCTGGTCTTCAAGTCATCAACATTCAGCACTTTTCTCCTGTAAACGATGTCTTTTACGAATCCCCAAAGGAAAAAGTCAAGCGGAGTTGCATCAGGTGACCTGGGTGGCCAAGAGGGGCAAACATAAGCATGTAAATTATCAAGAAGTCGTTTATCCACACTGTAATGCCAGTCTGAAACTTTCACGCTCTTCAGAAAATGTTTCTATGAATTTCACACTCTTCTCTTCGCGATCTGCTTTCCTAATCCGATATTCTAATCGAATCCATAAGTAGAGTTATTCCTTATCGAGTTGGCATCCGTTTGAGTTACAAACCCGAAGGGAGTTCTGTATCTGACGGTCGTTGTTAAAGCTACCATTAGCGGTTGACAGATCTCACACTCGGTTTATCACTTCATTTCCGATAGATACTGAGTCTTCAATACAGTTATTGTTGTGTTTAAGGTCAAGTTAGTGACCTATGGGTAAGTCAGTTCGTTTGTGGACTATGCAGAAGTTGGTAAAAGAAATTTTTGTGTATTATCATTGATTTTAATTCAGTTATTAATGTTGGTTATTTTGAATTTTTTAGATAAATTATTTTTAATATATTTTCGGAATAAAATAAAATTTATTTTTAAAGTAGGATTTCATCTTCGATTTAAAACTCATAAATTCTGATGTATGAAACAGGGTGTCTATAAAAAGTTGGACACGTTTTGATGTTGAATAATTCATAAAATAATGAAGACAAATTTAAATTGATAACACTAATCGTTAGATAAACTCAAAAAGTTTTATGGCCCTTGTCAATGGACTTCCACAAGAGCGCCGTTCGTCGCACAGAGAATATCATGACGGTAGTCAATTTCGCGCCAGATACGGGCAAGCATGTTGGTATCCACAGAGGCTATTGTGGCTGGAATCATGGCCTGTAAGTCATTCGAAACTTTCCTCCTGTGCACGATGTACTTACTTTACGAATCCCCAAATGAGAAAGTCCAGTGACGTTGAATCAGGTGATCCGTGTGGTCAAGAGTTAAAAGCATACAATTAATGACGTACGCAGACGATATTTACAAAAGAAACGAGAAAAACATAAAATTAATAACACGGGCAGACGATATTTATAAAAGAAATGGTTTTCAAACGGAGAAAGGATATTTACATAAGAAACAAGAAAAACATGAAATTAATAACACGGGCAGACGATATTTATAAAAGAAATGGTTTTCAAACGGAGAAAGGATATTTACAAAAGAAACAAGAATAACATAAAATTAATAACACGGGCAGACTATATTTATAAAAGAAATGGTTTTCAAACGGAGAAAGGATATTTACTAAAGAAACAAGAAAAACATAAATTTAATAACACGAACAAACGATATTTACAAAAAGAAATAGTATTCAAATTGGGAAAGGAAATTTTCTATCGCAACGCTCACTATAAATGAACATATGGCATTTATACGTAGAATAACTCGTATAAGTTTTTTTTATACCTTAATTAATTTATGAATTATTCAACATGAAAATGCGTCCAACATTTTATGTACACCCTGTATATTGAGAAGTTTATACAGGGTATGTCCGTCAAAGGTGAGCATGTCTGGATAAAACTACAAATATCAAAGAAACGTGAAATATTTCAAATGGCAGGTTTCATCGAGATCAGTTACAAAATTCGACCGGACATTACGACTGGAATTAGAGGGAAAATGAGAGCAATTTGCAATTCGTTAAGCTGAAATGTTAAGTGCTACCGACTAGCGCAGTGGTTGTCCTAGAGCCCTTAAACTTCAATCAACTAAGTGCTACTGACTTATTTCAGTTTGAAAGTGTCGATAAGATTGTTGAGATTACATAAAAATACAACCGGAGAAACTTCAAAATTTGAATGCTTATTTACTAAATTTATGGGAAGCTCATATACTGGCTGTAAATAAAGTTATTGGATTAGAATTATCACATTCACTGAAAATTTCTTCATGTTGATTGACAAAATCACCAATGCGCAGACATTTTTATTTAAAAAAAAAACCTTCCAAATTTCAAGGCTTTTATTTTATGTTGTCATCACATGATTATTTCAGTCATAAAAATTCACCAAATTGAACATGCTGGATATCTGGTCCTGATGCTCAGTAATAAATACATCTTCAGAAGTTGACTTTTAGTGACAGGGTATTTGATTATAGCAATTCAACATCTGATAATTATAAGATAATATGCAAAAGGCAGTCGTTAATTTCAAATGACTATAACACAATAGAAAACATTAGCTATACTGCTTTGTATTAAAGGTGTCTTAAATGAAAATATATCTCGCAGGGTCTGCTTCGTTGTATCTAAGTAACCTCTGATAGTTTACCCTCTTCCTACCACGTGAGCGAAAATGGCTTAAATCCTCATCATACGTTTTATATCGTCCCCTCAAGACAGATTTTCATCCCCTCCTATTGTCTACAGCTAGCTATTCTTCTTACCAGCTCGCCCATCCGGTCTTTTTAACAGGCTTTAATAGCTTATACTTAAGCATATACAGCTTTTTGTATAAGTGAGTGTTCAAATATTCAATGACCTAACTATAAGGGAAATAGAGCGTTCGGTTATTTGTTCTCTTGACCCCTTTCAATCCTTTATAGACTGAGAGGGGACTACAATTTTTGGACCCCATCGAACATCACTCTGAATTTTTATAGAAATTGGAGAAAAGTGAGTAGATTACGAAATCATTGGTCTGCCGAGGCAAAAATGGGCGAAACTGGTCAAAAATTGACTTTTAATAAGTTGAACTAAATCTAATTGCCAAATGCCGCATAACTTGCCAAATAATGAGCATTTTTTTTTTTTTTTTTTGGTATCCCTCACTCTTTAATTTTCAATTAAGAAGGTTGCAGACGATTAGGATGTGTGGCTATGGCTTACTTGCATCTTTCACAAATGAGCCAAATTGGCAATAAACATTACGTCACTGATGACATAATTGATGTCACCAATTTGGCTTACTTTTAAAAGATACAAGTTTTTCGAGCCAGAGATCATTTGCGCTTTTTCTCATTGAAAATCAAATTGCAGTGGGTTGCCAGACTAAAAAGTGTGTTCTCTTTTTGTCAAGTTATGACATATTTGGCAATCGGATTTTAGTTCAACTTATTAAAAGTCTATTTTTTACCAGTTTCGGCCGTTTTTGCCACTGCAGACCAGCGGATTCGTAATCTACTTCACTTTTCCCCAATTCTTAAAAAAAATTCAGAACGATGTTCGATGGGGTCCAGAAATTGCAGTCGCCTCTCGGACTATTAGAGTCGATTTAAAATCTTGTTCAATGTAAATACATTGTTGGTGATATACATACTAAGTTTCAAAACTACGGCTGTATGATGAGTAATTTAAATAGCGATGAATCAGTGAGGTAACAGGGCTTCGCTTTAATAAAGATAGATAGTTACCTCCCAATACCATTATACCCTAGCCTCATCAATTTTCGAAATGAAAACGTACAACAGTAACTCCCGAAAGCTTTAATCCCCCATCCGTCATCCTGAGCATCTTCCGACCATTTCCAACCCCATCCTCCATTATTCAGAGAGCATCCTGGCCGTGACAAGAGATTGCCGTTAAATGTGTGTGCAATTCCGCAACAAGGAATCAACATCATTAGGCATCCTCCCGTGTTTGTGTTGCGCTAATTATTTTGACTCGGCGATCACTCTACGACTCCAATTACTGCACAATGCATCTCTCTCATTCCCGGTGGAATTAATTCATGGAGCGTCGTTCCTTTTCGTTGGGTTGAACTCGAGAGGAGCGGTTTTAACTTGAGTTCTCCCCTTAACGACAATGGATTCGAGAGAGATTTCGGAGTGATTTACTTACAGACTTAGAGGTTGCTTAAATAGAACATCTTTAAACTACACTAGTCGTAGCTGATTCGTTTTTACTTTCAATTACCCTGTGTGTAATGAAAGAATTGCATTTGGTCAAAAAATGGAAATTCTACACGTGTTGGAACATCTCGAGTACAAAAAAGGGGTACAGAAAAATGTCTATGCGTCCGTCTGTCTGTGGCTAGTATAACTCCCGATCGGATTGACCTGCGATGATTAAGTTTTGTATATGAGTTGGTGTGGCCTTGAAACGTGTCATTAAGGTTTTCATCTAGATTGCACATGCGCATAAGGTAGTTTCAATTGGAAAATTTATTATTCTCTAAGAATTATCAGAAGAGAAAAAAAAAAAAAAAAAGAAAGAAAAAAAGCTGTAATGATTTTAATCAAAATCCCTGTGTTAATGCCTTTTAAGCTGTTCTAAACATCCTCCAACCGAAATTCCCGTAGAAATTCGATAAATCGTAAATGGTCGATAAACGGATGTCTTTCACACATAATTATAGTGCCTTGAACATCGCTCATCAATAATTGTTCTTTCTCTGTTTATCGACAAACTGTTCTTTTTTCATAATAAATTAATACATAAAGACAAAAATGATATATTACATCAATCCGTGTCAAATTTAAATGCAGGGCCTAGTATTATAGTATATTGAAAGCTGTGCGATGTTCTACACTCTACTAACTATCTATACTATATACTAACTATCTATACTATTTACTAACTATCTATTAAAATCTTAAAATAGTATAATGCAGGTCTTATTGCTTCAGAAGGGCCTAGCGAGAGAGATAAAATCTTGCTTTGCGCTATTCAAACACTAATATAAAAAAAAAAAAGGATACTTACGTGTTATCCTGTCGACCATTGAGGAAATCGTTTTAGTTACAAAAAGAACATATCGACTGACCTCCTCAGGGGTCCGGTTCGTCTAGGATCGGCGTCGGGGTCTTTCCGTGAAATACTTCAGCTATGTGGCGTCCGTCCGGACAGACCGTTTCAATGGACTGTGGGAATTCACGAACAGAAAAAGCGAACTTTTTGCCTCGCCAAAGGTTGACGAAATAATACGTAAGTACCCGAAAACATTGCAGAAACTAAACTATCGTTGATGATGGGTCCAGGTAATTTCGAATCGATTATCGAGCTGCCTGTTGGTATTTTCCCGTTTTTTCGTATTCAAGACGCAATGTAAACTTTTATATTTGACGCTTAAAGACCTCCTAGAATGCATTCCCCATTCTTGAAACCTTGTTGTAAATAAGTGCATTATAGCCTTCACGTAGCTCTTTAAAAAAAAATATTAAAAAAAATTAAAGCAGAGAAAACGCGTGGGAAAATAAATAATTTTCCATTACAACTTTTTTACAATTAATATTTTCCGGATACAAATAATTCTCATTGAATAATTTGTATTTCCTTGAAGTCCGAATTTAAGAACAGAACGAAAAGGAAAAACTTATCAAATCACAGATTGAAGTATGGTTATGTTGTAAACATGATATAATTAAAACGATTTGTCACTTAATAAAACGTGTAATTGGTTTTTAATAATACTTATGTGGAGTTACATGAGTTGATGGATATCATTCGTTTACTAAAAAAAAAATTGTTACAAATAATTTAACACAGTAATAGCATTTATTCAATTAAAGATGCTTAGCGTTGAATTTTTTTACTTTCAATTAGCCATGTGTATATACATAGGGTAATAAAAGTATAGCATTCGATCAAAAAAAAAAAAAAAAAAAATTGCATTTCTCCATGTTTTGGAACATTCTGATTTCAAAAAAGTGATCTAGAAAAAATGTCTGCTTGTGTGTATATGTGTGTATGTGGTCAGCATTACTCCTGAACAAATTGACCTACGATGTTCAAATTTGGTATGAGGGTTAGTGGCGGTCATGGGATCTACTATTAAGGTTTTCGTCAAAATAGCGCTTGCGCATAAGGTAGCTGCCATTGAAAAAATCATGTTTCTCAATGATTGCTACAAAACGGCTCTAACGATTTTGATAAAAATCGCTATGGTAATGCCTCTTAAGATGTTCTAAACATCCCCACCTCCGAAATTCTAGTAAAAATGGCGTAAAAAGTGGAAAAATTAATGCCTTCAACACAGAGTTCTCTTTATTTGAGTATAACTCTTCAACGATCGTATTTTCTTCTCCTCTGAGTTTCACTTACCATAAAGAATTATCGAAAAGTATATCGCCAAAATCACCATTTTGGTGGAGTATCTATTTTTTTTGGACCCATACAACAATTATCGCCTGACTGGCCATTTATTCTAAATGAAGGATGCAAATATAAAAACGACACAAATCCATGTCAGTATTACAGTGTAATTGAAAGTTGTGCGATGTTCCACACCCCTAGTTTTTTTATAACAACGTTCAAAAAATTTAATTTTATTTAGTCATTTTTCAAAATCACAAATAGTGGCGAATGTAGCACTTTAACACGCCTCGTGCTCAAATTGTATATAGTTTTGCTATATAAACGACATTTTTAAAAGAGATTCATTGACAGGAGTAGTCAACTTTAGTTGATTTATGTATTAAATATATTTTTTCCAGGTGATTATAAAAAATATTGTATGCAATATGTGGAAAATCACTATTTCAAACTCGGTAAAGTATTTGACTCTTGCTATCACACTCGCCAAATAAGCATTTTACTTCTTTTGAAAAAGTATTACTTTCGCAACTATAGTTGCATAAATTACTAGTTATATCACAATTCATCGTTAAAATAAGCAAAAATATCGAAATAATAAAATATACTTTATAAAAGTTTAAAAAGTATAGCTGCGATAGTGAAATATAGTATTGAAGATCGCCAATTTATTAGTACGACTATCAGTGGCAAATTTACCTTATCAATTGAGCCTCACCTATATCCATTAATGTTTTTCTAAAATACAATACATTGATAAAAATCGTTACATATAAATTAGAGGTCAGCGATACATCGATACTATATTTTTATCCATATTTTTTTTTTTTTTTAATATCGATACAAGTCACCGATATATCGATATTTTAAAACATTTTTAGTTTTTTGTTGATCGTTTTGTAGTTATTTCCACGTGTTTTTTTGATTTTCTTTATTTCCTTTTCAAAAACTTCCAAACTAATGTTTGGATTTGGTTGAGAGACAGTTAAAATAGTACCTAGCCAAAAAGAAAACAATGTAATGGAGATAAGATCATTTATTAGTAGTCATTAACACAGCGCTGTTAGCGTGCTGGCTTCTAGACCGCGAGGTTGCGGGTTCGAGTCCCGTGTTAGGCATGGGTGTTTGTGAATGTATGTTGGCTTGTCTAATGACGAAAGTTTCGGCGCATTATAGCCCTCGTGTTGCTGACGGCGCCAGATAATCTGAATACAACCAACCATTAACACAGCACCGTTTTTGTTGCCAACGTGTGCCTGGAATTTGCATCTAATTTTAAATGTTTAAAACATCTCTATCAGCAAAATATGCGATAAACTACTTTTCAAAACTTCTTCTTTAAAAGTAAATGTGATTTTATGCATTGACATCTAAATGTATTTTATTTACTCTGATGATAATATATTTTATTTATAAAAACAATTTTTATAATTTATTTATTAAAACAATTTTAGCATGAATTCACGAAAAGTTGAAATTTGCCCCGAAAAACGTCGTTTCTGGTAAAATTAAAAATCAAATAAAAAAATAAAAAATACCGTATCGATATTTTATCGATATTTATTTTCTATACAACGATATAGTATCGATATTTATTTTGATCTCTATTTCCGACCTCTAATATAAATAGATAAACTTAGAAATCTAGGAACCTAGAAGCACACTTGCCGAAAGTTTAATCTCTCCGCCTTACGTGGTTCATGGTTGATTAAATAAGGTAAAAGATCTTATATGAAATAACAAGTGGAGATCTATACCGCGATCTATAATAAACCCAGTAACTTAAAATGGTGTCATTGAACTTTTTGATGTTTAGTTTAAGTAGATTGAACTGTGTAGCGTAAAGGTACAAACTGTTGAAATACGTTTAAATCAATTTCTTTGGGCAATAGAATAAACTAAAGTAAATTTCCTGTAAACCGACCTCTTTCGTAAAACGTCTAATGATCGTTTTGAAATAAAAGTAAGACTTTTTTTTTGTTTTGTTAAAATTGAACTAAATGAGATACTTTGTGTGTAATGTAGTTTGATTATATTCTTATAAAGAGATCTCGTTGGATTGTTGAGTGCCCCATTTAGTGCATCACAATACAGAAAAACACAATATTTAAATATATATATATATATATATATATATATACATACATTTAAAAAATATTGTGTGTTATTTTATATTGTATGTACATGGTCAGCATAACACCTGAAAAAATTTACCTACGCTATTCAAATTTGGTGTGTAGGTTGGTGATGACCCAAGGATCTACCATTAGGGTTTTCGTTAAAATCGCGCATGCGCATAAGGTAGCTGCCATGGAAAAAAAATGTTTTTTAGTAATTGCTAAAAAAAGCAAAAAAACCTCTAACGATTTTGTTCAAAATCACTGTGGTAAATGCCTCTTAAGGAGCTCTAAACATTCCCACCTCCGAAATTCCCGTAAAAATGCTTTAAGGGCTTGAAAAGTTTAAAAACGAATGCCTTCAACACAGAGTTCTCTTTCCTTGTGCAATAAAATTTCCTTGTGCATACCTCATCAACGATCGTTTTTTTTCTCTCCTCAGTTTCACTTATAACAAAGGATAAAATAAGGATTATCTAAATGTAAATTACCAAAATCACCATTTTGGCGAAGTTTTTTTTTTTTCTTCCTTTTTTCTTAGATTTTATAATTTATTTAGCAAAAATGGCCAGTTTGGGGATATTTTTGCTAAATAAATTATCAAATCTAAACACGGTAAATGACACAAATCCACATCAGTATTTTAATGTAAATGAAAGTTGTGCAATGTTCCACATCCTTCATTTTTGTTTGGATTTTAGTACTTCACTACAACTCATATATGTAGCATATTTATACAAGTTAAGTAATAGTAACAGTTGACAAGAAGGAGAAATGATAACGTGATACCTCATCTCTTTCTTTTTGTTATAAAATTTTCTCAGAGGAAATGATGACGCAATTTTTTCTAAATAAAAACTATAATTTATTCTTTCTTCAAATGCTCACAAAACTTTTCCGAACAATTGAATAATTGCTATCAAGCTTCAATACAAGCTACGGTACATACAACTTCGATCACAGCGATAATTCAGCTCTGCGCGAAAGTAAACAAAGAATCCGATGCTTTCCGAACAGCAAACGATTCTCGACCAAATCGAATATCTCATTTTTCGTCTCTTTAAATATTGACGCGGCAGAAATTTCTAGCAAAATCCGGTCAACCAATCACCTGATCGAAATGTCTCGAAATTTCTCGAATGATTTAGGTGTTGCCACCTACATCTAACCTGTATTATCACTGTTTACAAATTAAATTAAATGAAATAGAATATTAAAAGAAATACATCACTATTTACAAATATATACAGAATAAAATGAGATAAAACAGAGCTTTAAAATAAATTCGCCAATATTTAAAATTTTATGCAGACGATTTTTGTAAAATTTTATTATAGAATACTAATATACTAAAAAAGTGTTATTTGAATTTACGTGGTACATGACTTTCTTTTACTACAGAACACTTATAATATAATGCAGTTTATTAATGTGACATGGTATTAATGACGCTAGTGCTACATGCATTTTCTTTACTGCAGAAGTTTGGTAATGAAATATAGTTCATTAAAGTGACTTGGTAAGTGATAATGCAAGTGATTCATATTTATCTTTTACTACAGAACACTTATAATACAGTTCATTAAAAGGAAGTGCTAGTAAGGATCCTTTCCTATACGCAGTATGTTACAATCTTCTAGCCCAGTGCATTTAGAAAGTACTTTCTACAAAACCTTGAAAATTGATGAGTAAGTACAAAAATGATTATTTAATGAAATGACATAAATTAAATACTCGAAAATAGCTTAGAATATACTTTATTTTATATTTGAAATCCTTAAGGAAATGCATATGCAGTGGCTCTACATGGTTTTGTCTACTGATATTATAATTTTAATTTATAATAGATAGACATTTATTGAAAACAATTTATGTCATTTCATTAGGTGATCTTTTTCTAACCTTCTCGCTAAATGTCAAAGTTTTACAGAAAGTAGTTTCTAAATGCACTGGGCTAGAAGATTGTAACATAGCGAGTGTAGGGAATGATCCTTACTAGGACTTTCTGTTAAAGTGATATGGTAAAAATAATGCAAGAATTACATATATTTCTTTTACTTCAGAACACTGGAAATAAAATACAGTTATATTGGGCACGTTTATGTGAGTAAGTTGACATTGCACATAAAAGTTGACAATGCATATAAAAGATTTATAACAAAAACTTTTTTTTTTGCTCAATTAATAACTGTTTTTGCAGAACTGTTGCAAAGGAATAGAGATAAATTACTTATTGACCTATGTCATATAACTACAAAACAAAGTATATTTCATAAGAAATAATTTGAAAAATATTAATATTTTTGGAACAGCAACTGCCTATTTGAAATTTAAGTGATATAAGAGAACTGAACTGAAGCAAGACGGACTAATAATGATATATAAGTCGCCATGTGGCATTATGTAGTTACTTGTTTTTTATTGCTGCTATACTAAACATCAACTTAACTTGACATCACTAGAAAGTAGATCGTCATAGTACTCATAGGCAATTTATCCATTTTGGCGGCATGAAAGCATAATGCTCGCCAAACCATATAGCCTTTTGTTCCACAAAAGGGATGGACAGGAATACTTTAACACCCCATTCCCTTTTCATTCTTCTCCCGTCCCACAAGAAAAAATCAGGCTAAGAATCTCAACCCAGCAACCCTGTAGACAACAAAAGGCTATAAGGTTTTGCAAAAATTATGTCCTCACTCCGCTAAAATGGATTAATTGCCTATGAGCACGGTGAAGATCTATCGTCTAGTGATGTCAAGTTAAGTTGGAGTTTAGTATAGTTGAGGAGTTCGCCCCAGTAGTTTTAATATTATTTTAACCTTTTACCATGTTTTGTTAGCAATTAAAAGGACTTTAGCTTACAGTTCAACTGTCTTCTTGATTCTCACCATTTCGACTCTCAGATTTAAAATATTACAAATAAATTATTTAAATTATATATAAGATAAATTTTTCGACTATACGGTAATATAACAAAATAATACAAGTCGAAGCAAGACAAGTAAATGTCAAAATTCTCGTAAAGTTAAACTGTTTATTTTACCCCAAACCTGTTTCTCTCTTGAGCTCTTTCAATGTGAGTTTCAGTGCTAAAAGAGAAAAGACGCGTGTAAGCTTCAAGTTAATCAAGTAAGGATAAAAGCATTTCTCTCCTAAGTATGATTCTTAATCGAGGTTCTTAAACTCTCATAATTAAACCGCATAACTTTGTTTCCAAAATGTATGCACATTTTATACAAATGAAAATTTGTAGCAAAACGGTGTATTTTTTATTAACACAATTTAAATATTTGTTACAATGTGTATTTTGCCAATTATTCTATTTCTAACATGACGATAATGAAATTTTATTTGAAATTTTCCGGATATTGAATTGTATTCTCATTAGTATGAAAATGAAAAGAGTTTTTTTATGCAATACTTTTTCAACAACTATTTTTTTTATCCTCCAATGAAATGTTAATAAATAATGTAATAAACGTAATTTATCAACCAATGCTGTACAGCATGATTTGTGTATTCTCAAAGACAAGTATTTGCATTTTAATTTTTTTTAATTTGTTGCATAATAGTAAATGATTTGTAATTTAAAAAATTCACATAATACGCAATATTGGAACTTTTGTCATAGCAATCAAACCTAGCATATATGTTACTAAAAGCATAACTGTTAAATCTCCTTAATTTTCCATAATTTAATTAATAAAAATGCGTCTGTTTCTACAATACATTATTTTTATAATTTCGGATAATTTTTCCACTTTCCAGATAACCACACAATTAAACTAAATAGTCGCCAAATTACCCCCCCCCCACACCCACGCACATAAACAAACAAAATCGAAGCTATTATAATGGATTTAAGTGGTCTAGTGGCTATGTGGCAGCGCATTGCGCTGACACGCCACATGTCCACGGCTCGATCCCCAGACTGGGCAAAGTGGACTCAGTCTTTCATCCCTTAAGTAGGTCGATTAAATGAGAACCAAGCGTGCTTGGATACTAATCACTGGGGGTTCAGCGTCAGACTGACCATCTGACCTGAATATTGCTGTATGGCACCCCGAGACCCATGGTCAAGTAAGCTGGATTGGGCACAGCAGGACAAGTCCTCCCCTCCACGGGCTGTTACACCACTCAGTTTAGTTTAGTTTTTAGTAAAACAAAAAATAAGGGTGTTTTACATTAAACAACTTTCAATTACACTTAACATTGATCACTGAATTTAAATTTGCCATGTATTGGTGTCATTTACCGTTTTCGTTTTCATATTTTCACTATTTGAAATAAACAGTCAGTTTGGCGAAATATTTAGCGATAATTATTTCAATGGAAGAAAAAAAATCACCCCCGGAAAATTGGCAATATGTTGTTTGATAAATATTACATTATATTTCCTCAAAAGTAAAACAGAGGAGAAAGATTCGTTGTTGGTGAATGCTTAACTCTGTGCTAAAGATACTTGTTTTTCAACTTTTACGCCTTTCTCGCATTTCTACGTAAATTTCAGAAGTGGGATTTTTTAGCACTTTTAAAGACATTATTACAGTGATTTGGGGTCAAATCGCTATAGCCGTCATTTTTTGCTGGAAAACATAAATTTGTAATGCATCTACTTTATGCGCATGCGAAATTTTGACGAAATCCTCAATGACAGGTCCCATGGCCCCCATATACCGTATACAAAATTTAAACAAGTTTGGTCAATCTGTTTGAGAGTTATGCTGACCACAGACAGACATACAGACATTTTTCCTGTATCACTATTTTGAACTCAGCACGTTCCAAAACGTCTAGAAACTTAAAAAATTGTAGATTTTTTTAACTACAGTACTTTCATTACCTTATCGTAATGGGTAATTGGAAGGAAAAATACATGTATAAACCGTTTATCAAAATAAAAAATGAAGTTTGTAATAACTTAAATTAAAATATAATCCAGAATTCATATCTAGCAACAACTAAGTCACTATGACTATTATACTCTCCAACCAGACTGAAACTGCCCCTTCTTTGCTTTAAATATAAATTTCACACAAAATAAAATTCCTTTGTTTCCTTTCGATGTTCCCTAACGCTGGCAGCAGATGCACTTTAAAATTGAGTCAAGTCTGGTCTGGAAGACTAGATTTGAGGAGGTTAAAAGCGCATTTTATCGATTTCGTGAGAAAGAAGGCGTATTGATTGCGAATAAACAACCTGCACTTAGCCGCTTTCGGGAGAAATGCTTACAGAAACGGGAGTTTTTGAGGATAATCTGTCTCCTTCTGTTATTGGAAATAGGTTGGGAAAGATAATGAATTTTGATTCGTCTCATTTTTTTTTAAAAATTCGAAATGATGCTGAAAGTTGGTGATTTATTCGAGTTTTGGTTGGGTTTGAAACGCAGTTAATGGTTTTGAAGGGGATCGGAAGGATTTGCAGCCAAACATTCTTTCTTTGCGTATATTTTTCTCGGAATCTAGTCATGAGAGTTTCAATTTTTAAAGATATTGCATAAATAATGTTCAAACGCTCTTACCATCACTGTATCGCATATTTACATCTAAATAAAAAAATTATTTTGAATGAATTTTTTAAAACTATATGTATACATTATAATGAAATGTAATGCTTCGATTTTTTTTCAAAATTTATTTTAACTTTTACTTTTTTTTTTTAATCTGCGTGTACATAACTTTGGAAAAGTGTGAAAATAAAAAAATAACACGGAACAAATACGTTGGCATCAATATTTCATAAGTAAATATTGTAGAATTTTCCTATCTAATACCATTAGATATTTTCTGCGTGGTAAACTATTTAGTTTTCGCTGCTTGTTAATGTCAATGAACTTAATATGATTCAAAATTAGTTTTAACATCATCGACATTTCGCTGCATATCATGACTAATTATGATACATTGATTGCAATACTGTCTATAATATTGCCAATCTACTAAAGGAACTACAAATAAAACACTTTTACAATACTTGAAAACTATATATTAAATTCAGGGTCTATAAGAAAAGACTTCAAATTTTAAAACTGCATAACTTTCAGATAGTAAGAGACAGAAAAAAAGAAGTAATTGGTACGTTCTGTAAGCAAGTATTAAATTTGAATCACACCGGTTTGTAAAATTGACTGATGGGAGTAAATTTGATGACTCTTATTAATCAATTTTAAAAATTAATTGACAGGAATACATTTGGTGATTCTTATTAATCAGTTTTACAAATTGGCTGATGGGAATAAATTTGAAGACTCTTATTAATGAATTTTACATATTGACTGCTGGAGTTAATTTGATGACTCTTATTAATCAATTTTAAAAATTAATTGACAGGAATACATTTGGTGATTCTTATTAATCAGTTTTACAAATTGGCTGATGGGAATAAATTTGAAGACTCTTATTAATGAATTTTACATATTGACTGCTGGAGTTAATTTGATGACTCTTATTAATCAATTTTACAAATTGATTGATGGGAGTAAAGTTGATGACTCTTATGTCATTTCAAGGTAAAGGTGTCCTTTCTAAATAACCTTTTAATATCTATACAATAAATACAATACATTCAATAAAATATATTATGATCTATTAATATATTACCCACCCCTCTCAGAAAAAAAAACGTTATTTACTTCTTAGACCATTTTCATTCTAAATTTTAATGAAAAAGTCTCCAAACTTCTGAATATTAATAAGAGTCGCTATGGAATTAATTAATCAGCAGTCTTTAGTTGCGCTTTCATACTCCAAATCAAAAAAAAAAAAAAAAAAAAAAAAAATTAAAGAATGAGTACATTTAGAGAAGTAGAAAAAGTTCTCTTTGTGAAAAAGCATTTTTTTATCGTCAAATCAGAACCGTAAGCTCTAACTTTTTATTCTAATTATTATCTCGGCCGCCAATGCTTAATGGTGTTCTTTATTCGCGGTCTAAAAAGAGAACTACTGGTTTAATGATGCTTTCATCATTTTAGATTAGGGTTGATGATTCTCGTAATATTATCAGAGACTTTTCGCGAGTGTAAATATCGTTAAGGATATGGCAGGAGTTAGTTTGTAAGTGTTGGCAACATGTATTAACATAGTATGATCAGATGTGATACGTCTTAAAGAGTAGATTTCTTCAATAATTTAGTTCTTTTTGAGTACCTAAGTATATTTTTTAATATTCAAAATTTAAGAAATATTTGATTAGAAAAATCAATTTAAAGTAAATAAATCTCGTGATATTATTTGGCATCAACAGGCCAAAAGGGTTGGGGATTTTTTTCTTTTTGATGCATAATTGCGACTTCATAATCCCATTGCCATAAGCTATGACATAACGTGGTTAGTTGTTGGTTAAAGTAATTTTGATTGAGTTTGTGTTACTTTATCAGTTAATTCAAATCTACCGTAGATGTGAAGTAGGAACTTCGTCTCTCTACTTTCTTTAAAATCACTTATGCTCATCTTTGCTCAATTCTACATAAAATAACTTTTATTATATAAAACACATAATTTTAACACATAGCAATTAGTTAAAAAAGTAAGGCATGTTAGAAAGGCAATAAGAAAAAGGAACTTTAAACCTTTACACAAATAATATAAAGGTTATCATAAAATATATCTATAACTCAGGGGTAAAAAAACTTTTCTTTTAAAAAAAAAAATATTTTTAAAGAGAGCTGATTAGCGTTAAAACCATGTATTCTTTTTTGCTGCAGCAAGTTATTTGAAACAAACGTAAATCCCCTTAATGAAGCTTTGAATGAGATAGAGTTGCATATTTCTAAAAAAGAGAAAGAGAGAAAACACTCATTATCTCGTACACATAATATCACAATAGAAATACACAATATCTCAAAAGAAATGCTCATGCTATATCAATATTAATACATATATTATCTCAAAAGAAATCTGATAATTTCTCAATATATATACATATGCATACTTCTATTGAGATATTATAACATTTCAATAAAAATTTCAAGTAATAATACATAATATATCAATGGAATTTCACATACTATTACAATAGAAGTACACATAACTTAATAGAAATGCACATAATATTGCAATAGAAATATCTATAACTAAATATAAATACATATAGTATATCAATAAAATACAAATAATATATCAAAATAAATATAATTAACCAAATATAATTATATCTAATATCTCAATAGAAACACGCATATAATCTCTATAGAAATACATAAACAATCTTATTAGAAATACATAAACAATCTTATTAGAAATACACATAACTGATTAATATAAATATGCATAACTTATTAATAAAATCACACAACTTTAATTATAAATATACATAACTTATTAATAAAATCACACAACTTTAATTATAAATATACATAACTTATTAATAAAATTACACAACTTTAATTATAAATATACATAACTTATTAAGAGCAAGATTCTGAGAAGTTGAACCACCCCTGATTCACACCATCTCCGATTGTCCCCAAAAAATTACCAGTTGCTGCTACCCTTATTAGATGATAAAATCTGAAATTATTTGTTCCGTAGTTGCACCGCTCAAATTCTATGACGTGTCAAAGATCACCTTTAAAAATGAAAAAATTGGTGTTTTTGTGACACATGAAAACTATTTTTATCCGTATGAAACTTCACAAGCAACTTGCCACCTGCCTTTCTTCTGTTATGGAATGTACTAGAACTGATCTTTATAAAACATACAAAAAGTTCATGGCAAGTCAATTGCGCAAGGTCATTCAAGGTCATGAAATGTCCAGGTTTTCATATTTTTTACCATTTTCAAGACTGAATTATATCTTGCGCGTTTGATTTGTCACTTCAAACTAGGTGTCATTGGATAGAGTTATATTAGTATTATGTATTAATACATAAAACATTGAGGCAAGTTGAACACGTTGGAAGTTATTTGCGCTAAAATCGAAAAATTTCCGAATTTGACACACATTTGAGCTCGTATATCTTGCTGCAGGAACAATATATTGACACAACGCTGAGACTATTTAAACACTCTTTTATTATACTTAATGAGAAATTAAACTTTATTCAGGCAAGTTGAAGAGAAAAAAATAAATGATTTTTTTTGTTGCACCCCATCCTTACATATTGATGCATTGCTGTTTTTATTCATGTTTTCAAAAATTAATCGGTTTTCACTTCACTCTTCCTCATGTTTATAACAATTGCTTGTTGTATGTCTTTTAAGCTAGGAACTGTGACTGGATTGGCTCCAGAAAGTTTCAAAAGGCGGGGGAAAAAAGCGAACTTCGATGCACTGTGTTGATAACATCAAGCAATGGCTACTTAAGCTTAACAGCTCCTCTCTGGTGAAGAAATTCCATTTGAAACACGTCATCCCCACAATTTTCTAGCAGTTTACCAATATAAAATCGTTTATGGTACAGGACTGCGTATAAAAAATGGGGTTGAATCTCATATTCGCAGTCCTGATCAGCAATTAGCTTTATCTCTTTTAATTTCAACTGCAAATGCAATCAGTTCCAGGCACTAGTCAGGCCACACCTTATAGACGGAGACAATGTCACTCAGCCATAAATTTATAACTCTGATGTTTTACCCAGAAAAAAATTGCTCATCAACATTTGAAACTGCAGAGGATTTGTCCCTACATATTGCTATAGAGAAGAACATGAAATTTCTAAAATAATAAACAGTCATGACAAAACCAGAAGTGCATTTTCAAAAATAATGGAAGCAGTGACAAAACAGACCAATTATGAAATTACTGTAGTTTTTGAAGAACCCACTACAGATAATAAAAATTACATCTAATCAAGTCTTGTGCGTAAAAAAGGATAGGCACTGAAACCCAAAAGTAAAGTTCCAGAACCAAAATCAAAAACAGTTTAGAATACTTCAACAAAAGAAATAAAACAAGAAATAAATTAACACCCCAAACTGTTGCAAGTATGATGAGAAATCTCCCAGTTGACACGGGAACAAGTTATGTCATATTTTCACAGAATGAAAGGTACGATTGAAATATGCAGTGTTATTGAAGATGAAGTCTTTGAACAAGATGACGAATTTTATCTTGGAATCATTGGAGACAATCAGTTATGTAGATGGCATGAATAGATGCAATTTCTATTCTCTATAGAGGGTTCTTCAAAATCTGCAGTAATTTCTTAAAGAGTCTTTTTTGTACTTGCTTCCATTCTTTTTGAAAATGCACTCTTGGATTTGTCTTAACCTGTGATTGTTTTAGGAATTTGGTGCTCTCCTCTAGCATTATGTAGGGACAAATCCTCTGCAGTTTCAAACATTGAAGGGCAATTTCCTTCTGGCCAAAACATCAGAGTTATAAATTTTTTGCTAAATGATATTATCTTCGTCTTTAGGGTTTGGTCTGACTTTTGCCTGGAACTGATTGCATGGTGAATTCACATTTGAAATCGAAATTACTGTCCCCCAACAAATGGAGAATATCATAAAAGAGATAAAGCTAATTGCTGATCAGGACTGCGAATATGAGATTCAGCCCCTTTTTTTATACGCAGTCCAGTACCATAAACGATTTTATATTGGTAAACTGCTAGAAAATTGTGGGGATGACGTGTTTCAAATGGAATTTCTTCACCAGAGAGGAGCTGTTAAGCTTAAGTGACCATTGCTTGATGTTATCGACACAGTGCATCGAAGTTCGTTTTTTTCCCCCGCCTTTTGAAACTTTCTGGAGCCAATCCAGTCACAGTTCCTAGCTTAAAAGACATACAACAAGCAATTGTTATAAACATGAGGAAGAGTGAAGTGAAAACCGATTAATTTTTGAAAACATGAATGAAAACAGTAATGCATCAATATGTAAGGATAGGGTGCAACAAAAAAAATCATTTATTTTTTTCTCTTCAACTTGCCTGAATAAAGTTTAATTTCTCATTAAGTATAATAAAATAGTGTTTAAATAGTCTCAGCGTTGTGTCAATATATTGTTCCCGCAGCAAGATATACGAGCTCAAATGTGTGTCAAATTCGGAAATGTTTCGATTTTAGCGCCAAATAACTTCCAACGTGTTCAACTTGCCTCAATGTTTTATGTATTAATACATAATACTAATATAACTCTATCCAATGACACCTAGTTTGAAGTGACAAATCAAACGCGCAAGATATAATTCAGTCTTGAAAATGGTAAAAAACATGAAAACCTGGACATTTCATGACCTTGAATGACCTTGCGCAATTGACTTGCCATGAACTTTTTGCATGTTTTATAAAGATCAGTTCTAGTACATTCCATAACAGAAGAAATGCAGGTGGCAAGTTGCTTGTGAAGTTTTATACGGATAAAAATAGTTTTCATGTGTCACAAAAACACCAATTTTTTCATTTTTAAAGGTGATCTTTGACACGTCATAGAATTTGAGCGGTGCAACTACGGAACAAATAATTTCAGATTTTATCATCTAATAAGGGTAGCAGCAACTGGTAATTTTTTGGGGACAATCGGAGATGGTGTGAATCACCCACTACTGTTAAGTGGCTCAATCTCTCAGAATCTTGCTCTTAATAAAATTATGCATAACTTATTAATATAAATACACATGATATCTCTATAGAAGTACAGGCAATATCTAAATAGCTGTACTCATATTTCAATTGGAAATGCATCTAATAATATAAGCAATATCTCAATGAAAATACGCAAACCATCTGAATCATGAAAGGAAAATCAAAAAATAAAAGATGAGGTAATCTTCTTCAACTCTGAAAAATGAATAAATTTTATTAAATCAATCTAGGACATTCACACTTTTAATACCAATATCCTGCACGCAACATATAACTACGTTTCCAACTTCCCCAACACGTACAAGAACTCGGAAATGAAAAACACGAAAACCAGAAAATATCGCTCCGGTAATCTTCATACAGACACGATCATTGCACTTGTGTTTCAACCGGGAGATAGTCAAATTGCCTCGAAAAAACCCTTTTCGCCCTCCGTCATTTCTAGTCCTTCGGGAGCCCTATATTTCTTCCCTTTCTCCCTCCCCCAAGAAATGTTTATGCGAATTTCTTATGCGAGAATATATAGCTGGGATAAGCGAGATGGCGCTCGGAAAATGCCGAGATTTTTTTTTCTGTCCCCGTTTGAATCTACATTTTCAATTTTTTTTCTTTTTTTTTTTCTCTTCTTCTCTTCCTCTTCTGTGCATGAATGGTTTCTCCGTTTGGTTTTTATTTACCCGAAATCTGTTTGGTGTCTTCTTTTGGGGAGCAACGATGGGAAAAAGATGTGTTGCGTTTTGTGTTTGTTATGGAGCGAAATGTAATATCGCTATCTGAGGGTTTAGTGTAAGTGAAATTTTTGTGTCGTTACGCTATCTATGACTCATTTCAGTTTTGAATGATTATTGATAAGTGATTTGCTGTAAGGTGTCAGGTACGCAGCAAACGTTTTTCTTTTATCTTTTAACTGACATATTTTCATAAAAATATTTTTTAAAGGGGGTGGGACTCAAAATTCTAAAATCTTTATTTTTAGAATTATTTTTCTGAAATTTTTTATGCAGTAATCTATGATGCATTGGAACTTAAAAAACAATTTTAAATTTTCAAATTTAAAACATATATATTTTAAATTAAAAAACTTTAAAATTTTGATATTTCATAAATTTTGTATATCTAAAACACTTTTTTAAAAAATCACTTCATTTTTACTTAAAATTAAGGCTTATAATTCATATCAAAAATTTTCTTTGTAATTTTTCAATAAAGTAATTAGAAAAAATAAAAATATTTTGTGCAAAAACTGTATAAAATCCATTGTATGCTCAGCTCCAAAAACTTTAATTTGTTTTCAGGAATTATGTTTTCTTTATTTAACTTTTTTTTTCAAGAAATATATATAAAAAATAATTGTGGAAAGTTTCATAGATTTATAATAAGTTGTTTTTAAGTTACATCAATTTAAACTCAAAAAAGGGACAAAAAGCCATCACCGAGAAAAACAGTTTCAAAGTTGTTTCATGTAATCATTTCCGAGATACAGTTGTCATGTAACAAAAAATTAAATATCTCAAGTTCTGCTAATGATAGAAAAAACATTTTTATGCCATTTTATTCAAAAATAATTGTATTATTTTTTAGAATAATAATTATTTTTGAGAATTTTTTAAATTTTGTGTCCTAGACCCCCTTAATTTAATGAGTTTAATCAACTAATTAAAATTGAATTAACTAGTTAGGGTCTAATTGCACTAGACATAACTCAATTTGTAATTTATTTAGAACTTTAAATTTAATTGCAAATAAAACATAGGGACTTTGTACAGGAAATCCACTACAATTGTAAATATAACTTAAATAGCTTTTTTTTTATATAGCATTTTGTTTTGAAAGTATTTAAAATCTCCCACTTTCCATACAAAAACCATCAAGATTCAAAACTAAGTTAAAAATTAACTATTAGACTCTTCGCACTGGATCATCATTTTAAATTACATAAAAACAATTTTAATTGGTTAATTTAAACTGAAGCTATCGCTAGTGTAAAAAGTCCTACACTGGCAAAAACTAACAAAAATTGAGCTTAAAGATATTTTAACAATCTTCATAAAAATTTACATAGTTTAAAAAAATATTTTGAATGTCATAAAGAACACAGCATCATTTTACATTTTTTAATACAACCAGGCTTGAGATTATTTTATAGTAAAAAACCAAATTTGGATATTTTTACAAAATCTTCCAATTTCTCCAATGCCTACTGATAACTTGTATATCTTCCTAATATTTAATCAAATTTATTCGGGTTTTTTTTTTCATCATACTTAATTTAATCCTTTTGTTCTAAATAAAACAGAATGCTAAATTTCGAATTGTAATAAAATAAACAATCAATCAAAATCAAACGAACAAATCAATTCGGGATTTAAAATATCTTGTACTGTTAATTTTTATTATCATAGCCTTCGTATTCATTAACAGTACTATCTTCCGTATACTATCCTCTTATTAGAGTATCTCACAAGTAGAGAAAGTATCTGACAACATGTAAATAGATTGTTTATCCTATCCTGTAAATATCTAAATCCTGTCAATAGATCGTTTATCCTATCCCTTACAGTCGTGAAGTTGAAGAAAACAACTTAAAAATATTCTCCTCTTCTTAATATCAATCGGTCACTTTTTATAGATTCTCCGATGTCTTTAATTAGGTTTAATAAGCTAAAGTTAAATTTATCATCTATCTTAAAGAAAAGGAAACCACCGAATGTAAAGCTCCCTGTTTATTTAGCGTATTAAAATAATAATAATAATAATAAAAATAAAAATAAAAACACTTTAGAACAGTGATTAACACCAATTGTAAGGATATTTACTGTATTAAGAAAGAAACATTTTTTGAGAATAAATTATAAGTAAATAACTTTTAATTATCCTTTAAAGGGAAGCACTGTTTGGCGATTTATCAAAAAGAATTACAGCGTAAGCTACATTTAACTTGTAATTAAGACTGAAAATCTCAAAAGTTTACTCATAATAAGATCGTAGATGGATCCCTGAATTATATATCTTAAAGTGTAACTGTACTTTCTATGTTTATAATTTAATTTAATATACTATAATTATAATCAGCGACAGTATAACTCGAGACATTTTTAATTCACGGATAATTTTTTAAATAAAAATTGATTTCATTAAATTAGCCTTTTATTCAAACTTCTGGATCATTAAAATTGATTTATATAAATTTATAAACAAATTTCATTTTAAAATACCAATAACCCAAATTGTACCAAGTTTGAAGGAAATAACAGTTTAAGCTAGTTCTTTTGTTTAAACTTAAACACCATTGAGCAAATTTAAATAGTAAAGAAATATTGATATTTTACTAAAGAGTAAAACTAATTTGTCACAAAAAAAAAAAAAAAAAAAAAAAAATTTTTTTTTTTTTTAGTGATAATTTATTGAAATTATATGTATGTATTAATCTATATATATAAAAGTGAATTGTCTGCAAGTCTGAACCATATACAAATCCACATTTTTTGCACATAGAGGTACGAAATTCGGTACATAGAAGCTTTAGTACATGGAGATTGTAGAGAACAACTTTTAAATTCGATTAAAAGTTTCTTTCATTAAAAACTAATGACATGAAAAAAATTCTTGGAATGGCAACGATATTTTTTATTACATCAGAATAAAATCAAAAGTTATTTTAATGTGTCTCCCTTATTTTTCTGATTATTTTTATGTAATACAATCGTCTGTACTATGAACGGTTCGAATTTTATTATAATTTTTCATATATTTATATAGTCAAACGACGCTCTGTGCATGCGCTGTTTCAAAACGTAATTGTACGTAAACATAACATCTAAGATTATTGAAATCCACCGAAAACTTTCAAATCATTTCGACATTTGCCAATATCACTTTTTATTTCCAAGTAAATATTCATTTGTTTCCTTTATCCAGAAAATCAAAAATCCTTCTTTTGATTGTTTTAGTTAGTTTTTTAGTATAGTCTTTTTGTACTGTCTATCCAAGTTCCATATTATTTATTATAGTAATTTTCAATACATTTTTTGTATTATACATGTTTTACTATTTACACTAGACTATTTTACAATTTACACCAGAAGCGTAGTGCCGACCAAACGGTATAGTGGTTAGCGTACTAGCTTCTAGACCACGAGGTTGCGGGTTCCGAGTCCCGTGTTAGGCATGGGTGTTTGTAAATGTATGTTGGCTTGTCTAATGACGAATGTTTCGGCGCATTTATCCCTCGTGTTGCTGATGGCGCCAGATAATCTGAAAACAACCAACCAGAAGCGTAGTATTTCATTTGCGATTTTATTTCTTTGGTCGTGATTATGAAGTTGGTAAGGGTCAGCATGAGACTTCTTTTTTCTCTGTATACTGAAAAAGTTTTGAAGAATACAAAACTTTTTTTGGTTCAGATTTAGTATAAGACATTTCTTTGTCGAGATTTTATTTCGTGCTTTTTCACATATAAATGCGGTTTCTAGCAACGGTTTTTATTTTCAGTTTTTATTATTATTTATATTTTAACTTAAGTTGGTATTGATCCGTTAGCCGTGTACCATATAAAAATCGTGAAATTGAAGACTTAAGCTATCCAAACTAACAACTTTAAAATAATTTATAATTTATATATTTAGAATTGGCGATACATTTACGCGTCATTTAAACGGGTAAATATTTAAGCTTGGCGCCAACTGGTAACCGCCTAACGCAAAATACTAATATTAAGAGTTCTTAATAAATATTAAGAGAACCCTTAATATTTATATTTTAACTTATTTTATTATTATTCATGTTTCAATTTTCTTTTAGTTACCATGTTTTTGATTTCTGCAATTTTTCTGATCGTTAAATGGAAAAAAAAAATCGATAAATGCCTTGTATTACTTCTGTTCTACTTTTTTTTTAATGTAACTTTCTATGTCTTTCAACGGGTCCCCAACAGCGCTGGGCTACACTGCTAGTATAATTTAAAAATAAGCGTCTGTGAAATAGTATTTATAATTTTTCCCGTTCAGGTGATTTTAGCTCAGACATTGAATATTTCATTAGAAACTTTTTTGAAAAGGTATAGCTTTTGATAAGGAAAAAATAACAATCAAAACGTTAAAGTTATTGTGAGAGGAGAATGTAATATTTCGCATGTCACTATACTTCAATGAAAACTTCAAAAGTATTAAAGGAAAATGTAATATTTGTAATGTTAAGCAATTCATAAATCTAAAAATCTCATTGTAGAAATCCCGTTTTACAATAAACCTTAATTAAGATTCACCAGGATCAATAACAAAAGTAATTTCACGCTAGTTGTTTTCAAAACAAAATTTTTTAAATTCCATTAACATGTAATTACATCTATTTGTATATTGCTCAAGCTCAATCCTTATATCCTCATAATGTAATAAAAATAAATTTCAGTTTTATTAACAGTGCCACATTTGGACGCTATGCAAACTTTTCATTTAATTTATTTAAAAAAATTATGTTGAAGGTTTTGAAAACCAGTTGAAAGTGCTTCGCTTTTTGGTTTTATTTACCATTTTGATTCATGCATAAGTGTTGGAGTTACAGCAATGAATCATCTAATAGTAATGTAATCCTTGTAATAAAGTATTATAAACAAAACTTGAAGGTAAACACAGTTGGTGGTTGTTTTTACTGTTATTTCTGGGAAAGAATTATAAGCTGGTTGATGAAACTTTTTGAAGTGCAATAAAAAAGATCGAGTTATTGTTTCTTCAAATTTTGTTAATAAGACTTTATTACTGGGTTTTGTTAATTTGTAGTTTTCATGGTTTGGTATGTTTGTTTTTTAATTTTTTTTTTTTTTTTTATGCTTTATATGTTTCTTAGTTTACTTTTTATTGTTTTGTTTCTTTCTAAGTTTTTTTTTTTATTACTTTGCTTATTTGTTTCTTTTTTTCATGCTTTGTTTGTATGTTTAGTTAAAATGTGTATCATGTAATCAAAATTAGCAACTCAAAGAATAAAAACTCCCACCATAACCTACGCTAGCACTCAATCCCTTACATCACGTTCGAAAGTACTAACAAATGACATCTGTCAGAAACAGAAAAAGAAGTTATATAAATACTAGAAAGCCTATTATTGACTAATTGTTTTAATGGAATATTATATTGTCACGGGAAGAAATTGTGTACACAAAGTTTTTATTTAACTAGCATATTCGTTATATAGTAAACTAAGAAAAAAATCAACAATTATTATTTTATAATAATAATGATAAAAACTGACAGCTTTATAAGTCAAACATAAACTGTTTCATAAACTTTTAAGCCTTAATTTTCTGTTATTTATTCTGTTGTCCGAAATAACTTTTTTTTTTACTTAACGATTTTGTGTAGTTTATATAATTTAAAACGGAACTCGCAATTTGTATGATAAATACTTTAAGTAAAGTTATTAATACCAGTGGAGTACAAAAATTAGTTTTCATTAGAGATTTTTTAATAATATTTATAATCAAATAAATTCTAAGTATAGGTCATAAAGTACATTTTGTTAAGCAATTAATCGTAAAGAACGTTATAAATAACTAATATTTAAAAATTATTAGTTGTAAAGTTTACCTAACGAAGTCATGTGGTTTTGTAATTACATTAATTATCGTTAATAACTAAATTAAAATACACTTCTAATTTAAATATAAGCGAGAAAATTAAAATTATTTGATAACAAAAGAAACTGACAACAATTTATGTTAACGGATATAATTAAAAGTTATTCATTCATTTGTTTTAATTTACATCGCAAATTGTTCAATGTAATTTACTGAGAAATTATGAAACAATCATATACCATACGAAATAAAATCAAACCTAAATAAGATTTTATTCCATTAAAATATATTTTAAATTGATGTCATTTTTACTTCTTTATAAATGTTTTAATTAAGATAATTATCGCGTAATACTTCTTTTGTTGTTGTTGTTTTAGTTGAAACTTTGTTAGAATCATGGTATTATTAGCCTAGGAAAATGCATTTATACTTTCATCTGACTATTAGTTTAAGATTTTTTGAGTAACTTTCAAAAGTGAGGAATGTAAATTATCTCAATATTATTTCAAAAGTGAAGAATGTTAATTATTTTAAAAGTGAGGATTGTAAGTTATCTCAAAATTATTTCAATAGTGAGAAATGTATATTATCTTAACATTATTTCAAAAGTGAGGAATGTAAATTATCTCAAATAGTGAAGTCCCAAAATTGTCCGGTCAAATGTTTCAAAATATTTTAATATCCAAGTAATATTAGAGAAAAAGTTTCATAATACTTAATTATTTTAACGTAAGACATTATTTGGGTATTGTACTGCATATAAATTACATTTTAATTTATTAATTTATTTATTTAAAAATCATTTGTGAAGTATTAAAAATGTTTTGAAGATTTTTATTTAATATTAAAGTTAGTTTATAATAAAAAGAAGAAAAAAAAACTTAAATTTTTAAAATACTATTGTAATTCTAGTGTATTCCCAAAATAACTTTTGAAATGCGTAATAAAAAAACTTGCCGCAAAAACCAAAGTTTATATCTATTATCTTATGTATTATTTTTAGACGGCGTTTTTTGTGGTGATCACTTTTCGACCTTACCCAAAATCCAAATTTTTTAAATTACGCTCCAACTTGAAGCTTAAGACATTTGCTTTTGAGGAATAGATAATTTATAATTGCACATTGTATTATTTTTGAAAATCAAAGTTAAAAAAATCAGAAATACTCCAAAAATGTGGGGAAGTTATGATAATAAACAGTAGATAGCCGCACTATAGAAAAATGAAATCGAAATTTGAGCACCTTTAGGAAACCTAAGGAATCTCATATTTTTAATCTCTAAATTTTATGTCTAATTTCTACTATCTTTCTAAAATCTCTAATATCTCTAATTTAGAGAGATAATAGAAAATATTAAAAATTTTAGAGAGGTCAATATTTAGAGAAGTATTAGAGATAACATATAAAAGTTAGAGATAAAAGATATGAGATTCCTTAGGTGTTTTAAAAGTGCTTGAATTTCGATTTTTTTAATTTTTTTTTTGTAATGGTCGGTTATATATATCGTCGCTTGATCGGTTAAATATTATTTCAGTGCTTTTGGATGACAGCAAGTTAGTTTATTAGTAGTCCATTAAAGCGACCTTTTAGTAACAGTTACACACTATAAAAAAAGATCGCTATATACTATTACAACTTCTGAAAATTTCGGAATACTTATGATTTTTTTTTTATCTTCAACTTTCAAACATATAGCGCAATGAGTGATTATAAAATAGCTATTCATAATCAGAGATAAACTCCTAAATATCTAAAATCTTTTCATAAGAATTTTCTATCTATAATAGCTTTGACGAACTTCTAAAATATAATTTCTCTAAGCAAGCCTCAAAAAATAAAACCTATTTATTTAAATTATTTTCTAAACCTCAATTCAAATTCAATCTCCTATGTTACATAAATCTTTTCGAATGCTAACACTAATAAAACTAAAACATAACTCAAACTAGTAGAGGTTGGAAATATCGATCAAAATAAATATCGATACTATATCTCTGCATAAAAAAAATATCGATACATGATTTTTTAATTTTTTTTTATTTCCAATTTTGCCAGAAACGTAGTTTTTTGGGGCAAATTTCTACTCTTCATGAATTTATGCCAAAATTGTTTTAATAAATAAATTATAAAAATTGTTTTAATAAATAAATTATAAAAATTGTTTTAATAAATAAATTATAAAAATTGTTTTTATAAATAAATAAAATTATCAATCAGAACAAATAAAATACATTTGGATGTCATTTCATAACACATTTATTTTGAAAAGTAGTTTACCGCATATTTTGCTTATAGAGATGTTTTTAATATTTAAAATTAGATGCAAATTCCAGGCACACGATGGCAACAGAAACGGTGCTATGTTAATGACTGCTAATAAATAATCTTATCTTTAAATTACATTATGCTTTCTTTTTGGTTATGTTCCAGCTCAGCCAAGTCCAAACTTTAGTTTTGAAGTTTTTGAAAAGGAATAAAGACTATCGAAAAAACACTTGAAACTATAAAACAATCATAAAAAAACTAAAAATTTTTGAAAATATCGATATATCGGTGACTAGTATCGATATTTTTAAAAAAAATTTCGATAAGAATATCGTCGTATCGATACATCTCCGACCTCTACAAACTAGTAAATACTAAAATTAATAAGATACAACTACCTTTAACCTTTATTTATGAACGCAGCAAATTTAATAATAATATAACCCATAAAAACAAAGTTTTTAGTATAAATCCTTCATATTGTTGCACAAATTGTCTGTATATAGTGTAAATAGTGACGTAGTATTTTAAAATTCTATTGTAATTTATTTTATCTTATTTTATTTATTAACAGCTATAATAAAGGTTAGAAAAAGGTGGCAGCACCTAAAGCAATCGAGAAATTTCGAGATGTTTCTTTTTCGACGAATTGGCTGGATATTTCGAGAATGTTCTCACGCGCCTGGTATAAATGAGACCGGAGAACGGGAAAGTTTTCAGTTTTGACTTCGGATTTCGATTAAAGCTGATCGCTTTGTTTACCTACTAGAGTGAATTTGTATAATCGCTGTATTCGAAATTTTTCTTACTGAAGTTTGTGTTGAAGCTTGAGAGTGATTACACTGTTGTCTTTAAATACATTTTGTGAGTTTTCTGAAGCGAATAAATATTAGTTTTTATCTAATAAAAACTGTGACATCATTGTCTCTGTGGACAAATTCATAACAATATGCATTGGGAAGTTTTATATTCATTAACACAGCGCCGATTCTGTAACAGATCGTTCTTGGTGTTTGCTTCTAATTTTAATGCCAAAAACATTTCTATCGGGAAAATATACGGCGAACTACGTTTCAAAATATATTTATTAAAAATGAACGTGAATTTATGAACTAACATTCAAATATCTTTTATTTATTCTGATTAAAAGAATTTTATTATTTATTTATTAAAAAAAAAATTGAGAACAGGTAAGAATTTCTTCAATGATCGGTTAAATTGTATTTCAGCACGATTGGATGATGGCAAGTTAGTTTATTAATAGTCTGTAAAATCGACCTTTTAGTAACCATTACAAATCCCAAATTGTCATCGGCATCGAATCTATCTGCCAAGTTTCGGACCGATTGGATGGCAGCAAGTGGGTTAAAAAGACATCCACAAATTTGACCGCCATCGACAAATATATATACACACAAAACCGAAGTTAATATAAAGGTTTTGATGAAAAGAACTATCCCTTAAAACTATATATTTCCAATATCCCGTTACATAAAAAGAAACTAAAAAACATAAATTCCTTTAATCCTTATATTTTCAGATGCTTTCACGCTAGTTGCTTTTAAAACAAATATTGCAAAACACCAATGCAGTTTAACTCGATATTTTCGTTTAACTTTTATTTTAGTTTATCTTTGTTCTTCGTAACGCCGTCAAAGATGTAATAAAAGTAAATCATGCATTTTTTTTTTGTATGTTTTATACACACTCCGGTGCCATTTAAGCAATTCTAGAGTTCCTTCTTCGAGAGTTTCTGTGAAACAGTTGTTGAAACGTTTTAGGGGAAGTTTCTTTTTTATTTTATGGGTGTGAGTATGACCATTTCGATTTAGCTATAATGGGTATTTTAAATAAAGTTCATCCTCTTTTTTTTATTCTTTTCGCGGTACAATAGTTTTTGTTCATTTTCCACTTCATCTTGTGTTGGTACTATTTTGGAGAAATAAATTGGTTTTCACACACAAAGTGCGGAAAAGTGTTAAAAGATGTTTGCGGGGGGGGGGGGGGAAAGGAATGCTTTGATTTATAAAACTTTTATATTAACTTCGTTTTTGTTTGTGTGTGGCAGGCAAATCTGCTGAGTGCTAATTAACCCCTTTGCCGCCATCCAAACGAGTTGAAACCTAGTAAATAGATTCGTAATCGATGACAATGCATTCTATCAAATTTTTGGGGATATCACTTAAATACCGCTTTTACACACGTTCGCTTCTATTACAGCTTCGGATTTCTAATTAAGCCACTTGCTGTTTTCCCATTGAGCTGAAATTTGCCAGATAGACTTGTTGCCAGATAGACTTGTTGTTGATGAGAATGCCTTCTATGAAGTTTTGAGAACTGTCCCTAAATTATAGCTTTTATATATGCTTCTATTGCCCCTTCGGTGAATTAATCAACCCACTTGTCATTATCAAATCTACCTGAAACTTATCAAATAGACTCGTTGTCTGTGATAGCATTATACCAAGTTTTGGGGGCTGTTCTTAAAAGACCACTTTTACGTATGCCTCCACTGTAGCTTAGAAAGATTACTTGACCAATCGAGCTGAAAAAAGGTGAAATTGCATATAAAGAAATTACATTTAAAACTTTGTTTTCATGTGTTAATTCTTTGATTTTTTGATTTCCTTTGCGATTCCTGTTACCCAGTACTTTTACAATACAAAAAATATAGTTCCTAGATAGAATGTACGTATTTTCTGATTTCAAATATCTGTGACCCGGTGTTGTCAGGTACAATTCGGTTGAAACTTATTTAGTCGATTGAAAGTTATGATCCTGCATCTTTCGCCCTTTACATTCGATTTCACCACCGAAGCGAGTAAAACATCGGAGTAAAATTGTTATCTTAATAATTTGGTACATAATAAAAAAAAAAAAATCCGATTCAAAAACTCGATTCGGTAGATCTTAAGTTATTATCATGTCCCTTTAGTGGTTGGAAAAGGAGAATAATGGCGATTTTTCAAAATTTCATGTAACTAGTTATTTTACACTTGTTTCGAAAATCAAGTATACTGACTTTACTCAAGTTCGAAATGAAACTGATTTCGTAATACTCACATATATAATCAAAGTCATTCTTTATATATATAATATGTAATTAAAAACTTATCTAAAGATATTTGTCTCCCAAAAATGAACTTGTTTGTTAGGTTTTTAATAACATACATGATACTAATTAAACATAAAAATAAAATTGAATTATCCTTCGAAGTATCATAACAATATTGTCACGCAAATTTTCTGTATATAGTTGTAAATAGTGACGTATTACTTTAAAATTCTATTTTATTTTATCTTAATTTACTTACTAACAGCGATAATACAGGTTAGAAAAAAGGTGGCAACACCTAAAGAAATCGGGAAATTTCGAGATGTTTCTTTTATTTGACGAGTTGGCTGGATGTTTCGAGAAGGTTCTCACGCGCCTGTATAAATTAGACGGCAGCCAAAATCGACAGACAATTTGACTTCAGAACTCGATGAAAGCTGAGCGCTTTGAGTGTGCCTGACCTGAACTATCTCTGAATTCGGTGTTGTTTTTATTCAAGCTTGATAGTGATTGCACTGTTCTTCGAATAACTTTTGTGATATCTTGAAGAGAGAATAAATATTTCTATCTAGTAAAAACTGCTCCATCATTGCCTTTGTGGAAAATTCAC
The DNA here is from genome assembly GCA_963978545.1 of Linyphia triangularis. Taxonomy (NCBI): domain Eukaryota; kingdom Metazoa; phylum Arthropoda; class Arachnida; order Araneae; family Linyphiidae; genus Linyphia; species Linyphia triangularis. Next base: position 88,915,259 of record OZ021724.1, read on the forward strand.
AATAGTATGAATAAAACTATAATGAAGAAAATTATTGCGACAAAGGAAATAGTGAATAATATGATTGTGAAAATGTGTTTCTTTTCTTATAATGGATTATTTTTATTAATCGTTTGGATGAAAACAAATTAAGAGATCAGTATACTTTAGAAATAAGAAACTTGGGTAAAATAAAAAAATATTTGGTTTTTACTTTTAAATATTCTCGATCTTAAGCTCTAAATATTCCGTAATTTTAAAATATTCTGGTAGCTTTAGAGTGGTACTATATTATGAATAATATTCAAAATACTTTATAAGCTACATTAATTTTTATGAAGGTACACATTGTTATAAGATCACGACCATAAACTTGAAACTTGAATTACGAGAAACTGGTTTTTGTCAGTGTAAGACTTTTGTTTTCACCAGACATAACTTCAGTTTGAATCAACCAGTTAAAAAAATATAATTTAAAGTACATATTACAGGGTAGAAAATATAATAGAACTTATGCAATAATTAATTTTGAGCCTAATTTTGAATCATGGGTTTTTTATAAAAAGTATTTAATTTTAAACACTCAAAATATAATATGAAAAAAGGTATTTAAAATATATAGTTATAATTCTATTATATTTCTTGTAAAACATCATTGTTTCCTTTGCAAGTAGAATTGAAAATTCTAAATAAATTACAAATTGAGTTATGGCTGATGTAATTAGAGTCTATTATCAGTTAATTAAATTTTATTTAATCAATCAAATATCATCAAATGACTACACTTTCTATACAGATATGTTAGTTTTCTGGCACTTGTTAGCGACAAAAACTTGCGAACCTTGTCCAAATATTAAAATACAAAAAATAAAAAATTACCAATGTATAATGAGTACCTTAATTCCTTAATGTATTGTAAAACTCTCCTGACGGATTCTAATTTTTTCTAGTGACGTTAAGACTTTCAGCTCCAACTCTTTTCGGATGAAATCACATTTTTCAATGATTATTTTACAATGAGACCGAGAAATGATATCTATAGTAAAGAAAAAACCCGCCACCGTACTTGTTATTCAGTACAGTTTTTAAATCTTGAGTTTGAGAAAATTTGGGCAGAAAAAAAAAAGGAATGTGAAGTTTGAAATTGTATGATGACATTTGGAAAGATTAATACTTAAATGATAAATTTCAATGCCGAGATAAAGATACAACTTGCGTTACTAATGAATGGAAGCTCAAATCTGTTGCATGTATTTTAAAAAGATATGGTTAGAAAGGATGATTCCTGCATTTTTTTTATTCAATTCTAAATGTTTCGAAAAAGCCATAAACACAACAATTTCTGCTCAATGCGCATTTTCTTTTATTTTTTTACATTGAAATCAAAGTTCCCCTGCTAGACGTTGACGAGAAAACGATTCATTCGGCCTTAATTGAATGTGACGTCAAAAGATCACAAACATCTTGACTTGAATTGCAACAGCGGAAACCAATTTTGTAAGTTTCTCGCAAATCACGCCAACCTGTACACATTGCAATGGTCTACTAAATCAACACCAACTATTTGGCAGAAACATCACGTTAACCATAGAAACGGAAGGGATCTCTTGACATCATAGATTTTGTTGAGTGTTTTGATCGGACTGGTTTTGGCTCGGTTTTGGGGCCGCCTTTTCTTTTCTTAATACTTAAATAACTAATTTTTTTAAAGAACTTTTGTTTAAATATTTGGAATCGGAAAGAAATTCTTCATAAATACAAACTAATTTCACTCGTTTTAAAAAAATGCGGGAATTGTCCATTGGTTAAACAAAAACACCTTTTTTTTTTTTTTTTTTTTTTTTTTTTGGAGAAAAAACTCATATTTAAATAAGTCTTAAGAATTATACGAAATATTACATAAATTGTATCTTATATCCTAGACAACTGTTAAAGTGTTGAGCTAATTTTAAATTGTAATGAAATATTAAGTTTGTAGCTGAACTTCTTTTTAATATTTTAAAATTTGATGAATCTATTTTTAAACGTTGATCCGAAATTAAATTCAGAAACACAGCGAACTATAATTTGTATTTTTACGTTGTACTCTGGAAAATTTCTTAAGTGATTAATCAGTTTAAAAATATAACGTGATATTAAGTAAGTCGATGCACTTCTATTTTAATGTTTGGATAATTTGTATATCGTCTTTTTTAAACGTAAATACGAGCTACAGATTCTAAAACAAAACAAGCTATATATTTTTTATTTTGTGTGCATTTTATACCTTACTTAACATTTTCGAGTACTGTGTATTTATCCCAAGAAGCTCCCGACAGATAGTCTACCGTTGTTTACTTGCGTGGAAATCAGATTCGTACCATTTTCCATAGAGGATTACTATAAGAGCTATATGCTCATCACTAACTCATTCATTTATTGACTCTATAGCGCTGTAAGAGGGATCGCGTCATTCATTGAGTTCAGCGAGCAGTGAATTACACGATCTACATTCGTGATAGACCGTTCGTGTTAGGAAGGGTTCTTAACGAAAGGTTCCGAGTCAAGAAAGGTGTATATTAAATCGAATACACAGCAAGGGTGATTAGGCTTTGTCCCGATCAAATATTGCAAGTCAGGTGAAGGTGTATACTGAATCGAATTCATGCCAAGGAAGATTATTGATTCAATTCACACGCAATTTTTAATAAATATTTTGTGTACATTAAATTAAACTGTTTGCTTATATTCATCACTTTTCAAAAGACACCTTAGGCGCTTTACAAATTCTAGTTTCAGAGGAAAGAGATTGGATGCCAATTTGTTGCTTGAATCACCATTATTCTAAATCAAAGAGTCTTGTTTCCATTGCAACCCTCAGCAAACAGACTACATGTGGCAGCTATTCCGCAATAAACAGACAATAATTTGTAATTTTTAAATTATAATAATATAGGAAGTTTTGCAACTACACCTACGAATTAACGTTTGAAAATTTGGCATCGCAGTTTTAAAGCATTATCGATCAGAAATATTGATACTAGCAGTGATTTGTGTTAATTGTTAATACATGACGTAATTATAAGACGACTTAACCATTATCATTTGGATGCCGTATTTTAGACTGTATTGTGACAAGTAGTGGTCATTGTTAACAGTAGTGGTGTATTTAACGTCAAAACAATTAAAGTACGTGTTTAAAATAGAAATATATCGACATCTAAAAAATAGCAAAATTGTATAAAACATGTTTATGACTCGGATTTTGAATACATATTTTATTCATAGAATTTAGAATAAAATATAAACTGGAATTTAAAATTAATGCGATTTTTTGTGGGCGCGTTGATAAAATGTTATAGATACAAATACTACAAATATATAAGATATAAAAATCTTAAGATCATATTCTATTTGATTTATTAATGCACACTTTCAAACAGCATCTGTTAATATATTTTATTACAGTATATAAATATGTCAGTACAGTAATCTTAAAGATTTTTTTTCCAAAACCATAGACAACTGTTTCCAATATCAAATATAAATAAAGTAAATATCTTTATTTTATCATCTAGCATGTTTGGACTCATTTTATAAATATGTTTAAAAATTTACATTTAAAATATTTGACATATTTATTAAATATTACGCACACAATTGATTCACATATGTTAGATTTCCATATCCAGTGTTTGGATTGTTTATTTGATGAAAGTAATTGTTGTTTCAGATTTTGAAAAAAGTAATCTAGCTACCAAACACAAAGTGTGGTGTTTATATGTTGATTTATAGGTTGACTTTAATACATAATTTTATTTATTATAAAGTAATGTAAGGCAACTTACGTTCCTACCGCTTTAGATCGAAATATATTATAAGGGTTTCTGGGACTCAAAAGTGGAAAAATATATATTTTATTTTATTATTGTAAAAATAACAACGATATTTTTAAATAAAATGACATAAAAAGTTTATTTTTATCATGAGTAGAACTTAGAATATTCAAGTTATAATTGCATGACAATTAATCAGTGCACCTCGAACATAACCATTTTGAGACTTTGAAGCAGTTTTTCTCGGTGATGGCTTTTTGTCCCTCTTTTGATTTTAAATATATATAAGTTAAAAATATTTAGTTAAAATGTATATGAAACCCTCACCATCCATTTTTAATACATATGTCTTTAGTTTGTCTACGATAAATGTATATTTTGATATTTTTTACAATTTCTGTAGTTAGGTTTTTCTCTATATAAAAACTATATTTTATATAGATTTTAAACAAAATATTTGTTTTAATAATTGATTATTTATGAATATATTTTTGGAAAATCGTGAAGACAGTTTATAATATTAATAATAAGATGTATTTAAATGCAAAAATAAAGTGATTTTTTAAGAAACATTTTAATGTATACATATACATTTGAGATGATTTCCTTTAATTTTTAGGTTATAATTTCAAACTTTTTGGAAGTATATCAGAATTAAAATAATGCATTCTTATGCATAAACTTTCGTTTTCCGTCAATGTTTTAATCAGCTAATTGCAATCTAAGTGACTAATTAGGACATTATTAGAACATACATAAATAAACTTGTAATTAACTTAGAGGTATTATTTTTATTGCAAATAAAAGATATTATATTGACGTATGTTCCCATGGAGAATTTTGAATTTGGCTTCAATATTTATTTAATTATAAGTTTTTAAATAAAAAGTTTTTAAAAATACATAGCTTTTAACAAAAAATTAAGATTAAAATATGCATAAAAAATTTGTTCATAACAATATATATTAGATGCTCCATAGAAAACACATTCACAACTATTGTTCACAAAACAAAATTAAAATTTTGTAAATCGGATAATTTATTGTAAAGTTATGACCGTTGGCGTAAAATCATATAATACCAAAATGTCATTCTTCAGAAAACGTGTTTAAAGTTTACTACACTAATGAATGTGATACAAAACAGGTTCACAAAACCTACTGTAATTTAAAAAGTAATTTGAGTCTCAGTAAGAAAATGGTATTATTTTAATAGTAATGAATTCGGGAATATTTTAAAACCAAAAACGCAGACTTGAATCAAATTTCAAGATTCCTAATGTATATGTATACCTAAAATACATCAAATTTTTACAATGTCAATATTTTTTAATTCTAAAAAAATATTTTTAAATTTGAAAATATAAAATAGTTATTTCGATTGCAAAGTATAATACAGAACTACAGTCCCCATTGACTTTTTTGTTAGCTGAACAAATAATTATGAATATTGATTTCTAAAAGACCACTGGACATTTAAATTAAATTCATTATATTTAAAAGAAATTGAAATTCAGTCGCCACTCTAATTCAACGAAAAGATTCAATCAGTTTAATTTAACTTCCTCATTACAAGCAAATGAAAATCTAAGAATTTCAATTTGATTTTTAAACCAAAAAGTTTGAATGACAAGTTAACATTAAATGTTAATTATTAATGAAATAAGACTGTTTTCTTAAGAATGGAACTTTTAACTTAATTACACGCTCGAGATTTTAGAATTTCACAACCTTAATTGTAAGATAAAACTTAATTGCTTAGTATTCGTAATTTAATTTCATGTTTTAGAATTTTAATCAAAGCAAAAGTAGCTCGAGGCTGTTTCTGTTTTCAAATAATATTTAAGAATCTAAAATAATTCATCTACTGAATGTAATTGCTAAACGTTATTTTTCATATAGGGTTTATGATAAATTAATTTTGAGAAGAAGAATATTGCATATATATGTAAATATATACGAGAAGATTGATTGTTTGATGGTGAATTAGTTTCATGCAATGTAAGATACTGATCCAAGTAGATATTTATTTAATTGTTGATGATAAGGAATATCAAAGTATACAAAACTAAGTAAATGTCATAAAATTGAAACTTATTATATTATTTAGGCTTTGAAATTCAAAAACTATTTATAAATTATTAATACTTTATATTTATTGGTGTTATTAATGTATTTCTGAATTAATATCTGAATTAATCTGAATTTAAGGGGGGAAATTTCCGTCCCCGTGCTTTTACTGACTTAATATTTATTCCTTTCAAACGAAGAAATTGGTATTAAGTAAAAATGAAGTTTACAATTAATGTTTTCAGTCTTTATTTTAAATAAATATTTTTGTTTTTTAAACCAAAGTATGGGAAGTAACCTCCGTGAAATGTCCCCAACCTTGTTTTTTAGTGTTAACTGAAGAAAAAAAACTGATTAACTCATTTTTTCCACGAATGAATTATTAAACATTTATTTATTATATAAAGAATTAACTAATCACAAAGAAATATACGTTTTAATTTATTTTTCCACTTTATTTTAACAAATAAGTTGTCCCTGGAGTGCAGAGGCAACTCATTGGAATATCTTTAACTTGATTAAATTCTACCAGATAGCAGTACAGTCTTCTTTACCAGAACTGAAGTGAAGCCCAAGTCAACCATTTTGTCTGGTGATGTTGTTGGATGCACATAGTTTTATATTGTTTCTGAGAAAGCAATCCAATCCTCAAAATCTGGTAAGTTCTTGTTCTTGTAACTTCCATGTTCGGCAATGTTATTCCTTATAGTGTTAAGCATACTTTTGCCATTAACTTTTATCAAACAGCCTATTTTTTCTTTAAAACTAAAACCTTTGTATTTTAGTCTTTTAGGTTAGGTTTTAAGCATGACAACCTACTCATTTCTACTTATTTATAACCTCCATGGGTTGTGTTAACCACGGAGGTTACAAGCAAAATTAGAAAACTTTTGTGTTTTTTTAGAAAATATATTTTTCCTTTACCTTTTTTGAAGTGGTAAATGTATTAGTTTTGTTAATAAAATTCTAAGAGTAAAATTTCAATTTTGTTACCTTTTTTTTTATTTTTATCTTTTTTTACCTCCTCAAATTGCCTTTAATTTCAGAATCTCCCATTGGTTAATATTTTTAGAAAATATTAATTTATTGGTGTTGCACTATTGAGATAATGAATTAACGTCTATTTGAGTTAATCACTATATTAATTGACATCAGGAACATTATATTCACATAAAGTTTTTAAGTGTTTTTATATAATGTTCCTTTATCAAAATATAAGAATTTAAAATTACATTTAGTACTGGTTTAAAATCCTCAATTTTAGTGTAAAGGTTTGGATATTTTTCAGAAATGGTCAATGGTCGAATTAATGGGTTTAAATTGAATTTTACACATCAACAGAAATAATGTAAAGTAAATACTTTAACTAATAAAATAAATATGATTTGTTGTATACTTAACAAATAGTACCTTAACCATTTGGACTACCTCCAAATGTAAAAGACAAAACCCTTATTGAATGACTCCCTGACTCATCACTATTTGTTTAATTTCCCATATAACTACAGTTCTTAAATTTGAATACGAATGTCAAAAAGGAGGAACATAGAAAAGATGAGCTATTCTGATCTCTATAAACTAATTTTGAAGCACACACACACACACACACACACACACACACACACACACACACACACACACACACACACACACACACACACACACACACACACACACACACACACACACACACACACACACACACACACACACACACACACACACACTTTAGCCACTAGAATTCATCAAGAAACTCATGTTAAGTATGATAATACAGTGCCAAGTAACACTGATGACAGGTGAGATCATATCTCACACTAAAAGTCAGCTCCATGAGTTACGTGATTTTTAATGTAAATGCATTTCCATTTACGACTGAGTTGTTTTACTTATAGAAATGTTACATAAAGATGTTTCTATGATGTGAATTTCATGTGTCTATACTGCTCCACTGTGAAGTTATTAGGGAAAAACTGAATTATCCTCAACTTGGACATAAGTGAATTTTGTTTTCTTTAGAATTTATAAACATACGCATAAGCACATAAAGGATACACCATTTTATATAAAAAAATTGAAAGCAAATGTCGCAAAATATAATTCTTTATCTTTGTTGCCAAGTATTTTCTTCAAGATATTCTATTCTGTTGTTGACAAAAATCATGAAAAATTTGTACACAATCATGTATGGCTTTAAATTTTGCTCTTGCAATTTAAATTTTGATAATAGCTTTTATATGTTGGTAACTTGATTTACCAGGAATGAGAGTTCTTAAACCATATGGTTCTGCAAACCATATGAAAAAAAAAATCAGTTATTTTAAGAGTTCCTGAAAATTTCATTTTTTTTATTTTTTTATTTCTTGAATATTCTTATTTTATGAATTCTATTATAAACTATTAACATCTGTAAAAAACCCATATCAGATATTTAATTTATTTCGCTCGATAAAAGCGTCGTCAATCAATTTTGAAACGTTTCATTAACAAATTAGTTCAACTGCGTTTCATAAGTTTGCATATATTATTATGTCCTTCGAAACAACCTAACACAATGCAATAAAATAAAATTAGATTTTTTTAAAAATCTATATACCTTTCAACAGAGTCATAAAAATAATGATTGAAAAACAAATAAAATGTTTACTTGTTAGTGTTGAAAAGTTCAATGTACTACTTTAAACGTTTTCGAGGTGTTTAGTTTCCCCTTTTCTGCAGATTAGATCTGTTTGTTTTTAAGTTTTTCTTTCTTTATACTTTTCTTTTCGTGTCGATAATGTTGGGAGTTTGGAAAATTAAATTCGTTTCCAATCAGAGATAAAAGGTTTAGTTCTAAATTACTATTAAATTTTTAGTTATATTATCCTCAAGTAGAAATGTAATTTAAGTGCAGGGTAGGATGCAAGCGTTGTAAAAACAAAGGAAGTTATACAGTAGATGATCTCGTAAAACAGTAAATTTTTAGTATTAATAATGATATGAAATGCTCTTTTGAATCTTAGTTAGAAAGTAAAGGGAGAGGGGGGGAGACAAAACTATTTATACTAGCGGATAAGAATACTAGACCCCCATCGAATACGCTGTAGAATGTATTCTTCCACTTAAGGGGGTACATGCACCCAGATCTTTAAAAAAATCGATAATTTTTTTAACGGATTACTATTCTCTATAGTTTTAGGCGTGTTTATGTGAAAATCGATTGCAAAAATTCTCCGTAAGTAATACGTATCTAAATTAACATTTAGAAATGTCATTTAGAAATTTGTGAACATTTTATTTAAAATATATTATATTATTTCAGTGCAAACATACTTAAAAAAATGTATGTTTGCACTGTAATAATATACTATTTTTTTTTAACTAGTAAAAAAAAATAACATCAAGTATTTCAAAATCCGTAATTACATATTATCCCGTCAACCATTGGCGAACTTTAAGTCGCTGACAAGAAAATAGAACTACCTGGCCTCCTCGGAGAACTTTTTCATCTCGACCAGCGTTGGAGATATCCTCTACTGTGTCTCGTATCGGGCATCTCTTAGGATTTACTGTTTCAATGGACTAAAAGAGTCCAAGTGGAAAACTTTTTGTTTCTGCAAACGGTCGGCGGGGTACTTCGTAAGAATCTAAAAAATTGTATTTGTGAATTATTTGAGTACACTATCACTTGAATTGTAGAAAATCGTTGCGGAAAATATGTATTTTAGAACAATTTAAAGTGAACATCAAGATGCTATTTATTAATTGCTGATTACGACTATAATAATTAATCTGAATAATAAAAATGCTCGCTGATATATGAAGAAAAAGGAAATGGTCTTACATATGAGTTAGATTTAAATTTGGTGATTCTTATTTATGATTTAACTACTTTTTTGGACAAACAATTTGGCGAGTACATTTTTAGCACATTAGATGTCTTACATTATATCTTTCAATTATATTTCTATGCCTTTTTGAAATACGCTTATTTTGTATTAATTAAACAACTAAAAACATTCAAACTAAAATTTAGTATACGGTCAATTTGTGAATTTAAAAAAAAAAAAAAAAAAAAAAAAAAAAAAAAAAAAAAAACGAAAACAGTTTTATTGGGAGTATTTACTTATCGAGTTCTTATACATTCCAAAGTCTATTATGTATAATATTTGAACCCAATGCAACTTAGAAGTCCTTATTTAATTCAGTAAAGTTATTTTTAAAGTACTTCTTTTTTTTGTTTTTACAAAACTTACATTCCAAAATCCATTATCTATAATTCTTGAACCAAATAGAACATTTAAGTCCTTATTTAATTCAGTAAATATGTTTTACAAAAAGTTAACAAACATTTTTTTAAACTGTTTACAGAGATTTGTGTTAGTGGCAGTTACAAAAAATTAAATCATGTTTCAAGAGATTAAGAAAGAAGAAGAATCTTAAAAAGTTGAAAAAACATCTTTTATAACATAGACATTTTTCTTCACTAAATTATCATCGATTTTTGAGAGCTTATCTTTTTCCACTTAAACCAATGTTTACAGCTTGCAATTTTAACTTTGACCAATCTTTGCAGCTAGCAGCAATAGATAAGCATCTAACAGATTTCATTACTAAGATTTCAAAATCATGAATAGTCCCGGCAAGATTAAATACACTTGTATAGAACTGTATTGACAGGGTATTGGTAATTTATCGGTGGTTTTAATGTGTTGATGGTACACGGTGGGGGAATGCCAAGTATTCTTAGATATAATGGTTACAATTAAATACATGCGTGTATTGATTTCTTAGTACAAAAACATAATTACATAGATTTTTTTTTTGCCAGTATCGTATTTAGTTTCCTATTCTAGTTTAATTTTAATAGGATTTATTTTCCTCCCATTTCATATGCAACATATTCCAATCTAAATATTATTTAAACTGTGTTTGTTGCCTAACAAGCAAAGTTTTAATTTATTGTGGAATGATAAACGCATTGTAGTTATTTTATATAAACTTTTAAAACATTATACTGTTATAATTTATGTTGTAAGTAATAAATGGCAAGAGAAAAAAACCCCGCATTTGTTTGATCTTAAAAGATAGTTTACTGGCTTCGTGTAAAGGTAATCTAAATCAAAATAATTGGACACTTTACAAAATTATTTTACTTGCTTTAACTATTTTAATGCCATCTACGTATTTCAAAATGCATCTAATTTAATTTTCTAAAAGCATTTCAAAAACACATTTTTATGAAATGTCATTAACACTTCAGCTAAATTGTTTTGTCATTTTGTTAGAGTTGTTCTAACTTTAAGCGCCGTAAAACCACCGCAGACGTCATAAAAGTAAATCATATTTTTATTATCCATAACACAATTCAACGCCGAAAATATATTTACCTTCCTTCCGATTAGAGTAAGAGGTTCTGGAAAGTAGTATTTTGAATGTCTTAAAGGTGTTTATTATTTTGGGTTCTTGTATGCTTTTTAATACTAGCCCTTCTGACTTACCAATGTCTGTTTGTGTTTTTATTAGTTGGTTTAAGTCGGTTTTGGATTTATTTTCTTTATGTGACAAAGCACTTAAAGGAACACTCTACCATCTCAACTTTATTATTATTATTATTATTATTATCCTATTTTTTAAATAAAAAAGACAGATGTCCCTTATTTGAATTTATATGAAAGAACAATACTTCACAAATAATAATAATAATAATATATATATATATATATATATATATATATATATATATATATATATATATATATATATATATATATATATATATATATATATATAAACATAATCTCCGACAATCGGTTGCATCTCTTCACGATATTCAATAGTATTAATAAAAGAAGCTTATTAGAAGTCAAAATATTACTCCAGAAACAGAAAATAAATTCTGTGAACTTTAGATTAAGCATTTTATATCCATTGTTGCAAATTGTTTCTTTTCTGCACTTTTACCATGTTCAGAGGAATGAAAATCCCTATAAACAGGGAAAAAGTGAATTATGAGTTTTGAGACCCTTTCACATAACTGAATTTTTGTGAAGACCCAATTGACTCTCAACCATATACACTTTGCTAGTTTCATTAAATTCAATTCCGAATTTTAAGACTTATCTAATGTCCTATTATTAGCGCGATGGAAACACTGAAGTAAAAGCTATTTCCATTTTTGATATCAGTGTGCTATGTTAGATGGATATACCAAACTAAATTTGTTTTTATATTTACCACACTTTCTACATATGATGTATGGTAAAGTGAAATTAAGTTCAATTTTTTTTATTACTATTATTATTTACTATAATTATAGTTTGGAATTTTTTAAAAACGCATGCACAATTTTAAAACTCTCCCTGCATTTTTTAATGAGTTTTGTGACATTTTATGCTGGATGATAGGATGATCTTTTTAAGAAATGAAAGCTTCAAACCGATTTTTCGAACTGTTTGTTTTTTGTTGATATTAGGTTTTTTTGAAACGCAATTTTTTTATTTTTCCTTCTAATTATTTTAGAAATCTTAAAACTTTTAGAGCAATAATTTAAAGTTTTTACATTTATATATATATATATATATATATATATATATATATATATATATATATATATATATATATATATATATATATATATATATATATATATATATATATATATATATATATATATATATATATATATATATATGTATATGTATATATGTATATAAATGTATATAAATGTAAAAACTTTAAATTTTTAACACATTTGTTGAAATGCTAAGGCTTTTTTAAATACTAACTTTTTTAACACACATTTTTTAAAAATATCTTTAAACTATATTACATAATAATTGTCATTAAAATATGGAATACTCGTAGTAATTAATTTTAACATAAATGTTTATTAATATATTAATAATAAAAAAAAATTCTGTAAATCTGCAATAATTTTACTTTAGTGTTAGAAAAAATGTAAACTACAACCTATTTTGTTCATTAGAATGCCAATTTTAAAATAGACATATTTTGTAACATGCTCTAAAAGTTTTAAGATTTCTAAAATAATTAGAAGGAAAAATAAAAAAATTGCGTTTCAAAAAAACCTAATATCAACAAAAAACAAACAGTTCGAAAAATCGGTTTGAAGCTTTCATTTCTTAAAAAGATCATCCTATCATCCAGCATAAAATGTCACAAAACTCATTAAAAAATGCAGGGAGAGTTTTAAAATTGTGCATGCGTTTTTAAAAAATTCCAAACTATAATTATAGTAAATAATAATAGTAATAAAAAAAATTGAACTTAATTTCACTTTACCATACATCATATGTAGAAAGTGTGGTAAACATAAAAACAAATTTAGTTTGGTATATCCATCTAACATAGCCATCGATATAAATAAACAACTGGATAGACTGCTTAACGCTGGGAAAATGAAGCCGTTGCCAGATGCTATTGGTGGGATAAAAAATACGGATTGCCAAGGATTGGAAATAAAATTTTGGGTTGCACAACAGAAATGTCAATAGTAGACCTTAATTAGTAATGATGTGCACAAAAATATATACTTTAGCATTTTACAAGGTATTTCGCATTTCCATCCAACTATAAAAGTGAACTGTGATTGGTTAATCTTCCCACCAGCTTCGCAATCCCCGGCGCGTTTTTCTCTTTGCATTGACAATGGAGCAGTCTATCCAGTTGTTTATCTATATCGATGAACATAGCACGCTGATATCAAAAATGGAAACAGCTTTTACTTCAGTGTTTCCATCGCGCTAATAATAGGACATTAGATAAGTCTTAAAATTCGGAATTGAATTTAATGAAACTAGCAAAGTGTATATGGTTGAGAGTCAATTGGGTCTTCACAAAAATTCAGTTATTTGAAAGGGTCTCAAAACTCATAATTCACTTTTTCCCTGTTTATAGGGATTTTCATTCCTCTGAACATGGTAAAAGTGCAGAAAAGAAACAATTTGCAACAATGGATATAAAATGCTTAATCTAAAGTTCACAGAATTTATTTTCTGTTTCTGGAGTAATATTTTGACTTCTAATAAGCTTCTTTTATTAATACTATTAAATACCGTGAAGAGATGCAACCGATTGTCGGAGATTATGTTCGGTGGATGACGTCATTTTTATGTGGCTTCTGATTGGACTGGATTTTCGTAATAAAAGGAGTCAGTTTCGTAAGCGCTCTTTTTGTAAATATATAATGTTACATTCTCAGTTCTACCTTAATATTTAATAAAGTAGCTAAGCCATTAAGAAGTGTTTTTAATTATTTGAAGTCTGCGTTTTAATTTACCTTTTAGCAATCACTTTTAATCTATTCACATCTTAAACTTTATTTCTCCAGAACAAAACAAATACATTTGTTTTTAGTTTTAAGTAAATGTATATGTATAATAACGTAATACCATAACATTAATATAATACGTAATTAACGTAATACCATAGCTAAACTAGAAATCGAAAACCATTTTTTTGCCCAAAGTTGTCCCTAATCTCATTTGTCTTACGATAATTTTTAGAAATAAATAGCACAAAATTATCGGCTTATGCTCCTACCTATATCTATCATTATATCCATATCTATCATTGTATCAAATCAATTAATCTCTTACCTATAACACCTTGAAAGAGATTGATAAGGGTCTTTTTAGACACGAACGATTAAAGTACAAAACTTTTCATATTTTCATAATAGTTTGATATTTCACGTAATATTAATACAGTTCAGTAAATATTAAACAATAGTTGATTATATAGTTTTGACCCTGTACAAACCACCCACCTTACGGTATGGAATGTCAAAACATGACGTATGGAAAAAATGTGTGTATCTGATCCTATACTGCTAAATGATAGGTGGTGTCCATATGTTATGGTGCGCATCATTGTATACCATAACTGCATCTCCAGTCGACCAAACGGTACAGTGGTTAGCGTGTTAGCTTCTAGACCGCGAGGTTGCGAGTTCTAGTTCCGTGTAAGGCATGGGTGTTTGTAAATGTATGTTGGCTTGTCTAATGACGAATGTTTCGGCGCATTACAGCCCTCGTGTTGCTGACGGCGCCAGATAATCTAAAAACAACCAACCAACTGCATTTCCATGGTATATGATTATATCGGACTTCTGAGTGGCTTACGATTGTTAACTTATATGTCCACCGTTATCGTTTAAAAAGTATCAACTTACGCAATTTTAACATTTTAACTAATTTAAAACATTCATGTATAGTATCCGATAAGAAATGTCCATATAGCACACCATAGAAGTTTGGAACAGTATGACCCATGTGTTGCTTTTGCGCCGTTAAACTTCCAACCAACCTCCCACGGAAGTCCCTGGGACTTCGAATGATTTCCTAGGGATCTCCGTGGGAGGATGTGTGCTATTTGGGTGGTATGGTGCAACCCTGATCAAAAACAACAATATTGGTCTATCATTAAAAGTACAGTGTCCTTCAGAAAGGACTCCCTAACTTTGAAATGACATAAGTACTAAACAATGAGAGATCAAAAGAAGAGACAAGTGGTTTCTTGAATCGACAGGTATGGAATTTTAAATAAAGTAGTTTTCAAAATTACTTACAATATAGCAAGGTGGCAACAAATTGTTGTACCTTGTTATATTGTAAGTAATTTTGAAAACTACTTCATTTAAAATTCCATACCTGTCGATTCAAGAAACCACTTGAAACCACTTGCAACAAATTGTTGTAAAATCTGATTATAGCAGTATGACTTTACCGTTGCCCTCATGAATAAAGGCCCTATGATCCCTTTTTTGAAAAGTGCCGACCAAACCGTCACTTTTCATAATGCAGAGGTTTTTAATGCCTCATATTTATCAGTTTTGTGTATTGACAAATCCGTCCAAATGAAAAGGGCCTCAGTGGTAAAAACCAAATGGAGGCGTCATTAAACTTATTCCCATCAATCAATTTTGCAAACCTGCGTATTTAAATACCTCATACCTGTGGCTATTCATCATACCATTTTCTTCTTCTTTCTGTCCCTCACAGTTTCGCAGTCATATCTTTTCAAAGTTGGGGAGTACTTTTTCAAAGACCTTGTAAATAAGCCAAAAGATAAAAAGTAACAGAAATATGACAAATCGACATCCTACCTTATTTGTAAATAGTACCTAATATTATATACGACAAATAAAACTCCTAAATCAAAGGGGCCCACCTTATGGCTGTGGTGTTAGCTCTCTAGCTTCTCATGTCAAAGGTACAGGGATCGAATCCCGTGTAAGGCATGGATGTTCCTTGTGGTTTGGAATCCACGTTAAGCTGTAGATCCCTGTCTGATTAGCCGTTATTGTGCTCAAGTATAGGTCGTTGAGCGCACAAACTAACCAACCTAAATCAAAGGGAACATCCGAGAAAAGTCAATTGTGATCAACCATATTTATGCTGGGCGTTTTGAAAAGCAAACTAAATAAATAAATAAAAAAAAAAAAAATGCAAAACCAAGAGAATCCATCTTCTATCATTACAAGATAAAAAGATACCCAGCTGGGAAACAATTGAATGGACAAGCATATGTGATTACCTTGGCTTGGCGTGGTCCATAGCAACCTCATTTGCCGCCAAGCAGCTCTTCCATTTCTCGCCGTTCCTCCGCTGACAGTTCTGACATTAAGTTTGATGCATTGACTACCCCCTCCCCCCATCTCTTCCTTCCAGAATGGAAAGAAATATATATAAAAAAAAGCGAAGCAGAGGAAAGTTTTTTGGCGAAGGCCATAAAATATTTGGACCGGACATTTTCAGGGCTGTTGTAGGTATAGATGTGGATTTCCTCTATCGATTTATTATACTCTTGGGCCATTGTATTCTGGGAGAGAGTGTTTCGGTTTTGGCTTCATTCAATTACCTGGTTTTACTCTCTTTGGATTGGAAAGAGTGTGTTACTTATAAATGAATATTCCTGGCTGCATTTGGGAAAGCGTTAAAATTGCTTGTTGATGAAAAGAAGTATTTACTTATGCTTTTTGAACACAATGGGGATAGGGAAATGTAAGAAAGACTCTTTTATTTATGTCAGTTTTTCTTAGGTTAATTTTTCTTCAAAAACAATTCTTATCTTTTCACATTATTTAAGTCAATTAGGGTAGAGTGAAAATCTTTGGGAATCTTAATAATAGCAACTTTGGTGAATGCTATTTGATATAAATGTCGAGGTTATTCTATTTCGATCAGTTTTAAAGACGCATATTTTAACTTTGTAAATTTGTTAACTTAGTACACATATTTTTGCACTTTGTTTCTAAGATACCATTAAGAAAATAATAGTAACTATTCAAGTAATAATATTAATAATAATAATAATAATAATTAAGTATTAATAATAATAACAACAAAAACAACAACAATAAGAATGAAATAATTATAATAATTAAAAAAAATAATGATAATTAATAATAATAATAATTAAAAAAAATTAAAAAATAATAATAATTAAATAACAATAATTAAAATATAATAATACTAATGAAATTACTAATAATAATATTCAAATTAATAATGATACTAGTTGAGTTAATGATAATACTAATTAAATTAATAATAATAATAATTAAAAAATAACTAAAAAATAATAGTTAAAAAAATAATAATAATTAAATTACAATAATTATAATAATTAAGATAATAATAATAATAATTAAAGTAATAATAAAAAAATTATATTAATTAAAGTAATAATAATAATAGTTAGTCCTAAATTCATATTGCGCACTCATCCTCTCTCTCCCATACTGAATTAAAATCTATTTTTTCATACCTCATTGATTTGATTTGTTGGTTGGTTTGTAAGCTCGATGATCGATTTGTAGGCTCGATGACGGCTAATCAGAGCGTGACATACAGCTAAACGTGTATTCCGAACCACAACGAGCATCCATGCCTAATCCGGGATTCAAACCCGGCACCTTTGGCATGCCAGGCCAAAACGCTAACCATACAGCCAGAAGGTGGGTCATATCTCTTTGATACACATTAAGGATGTTAACAAAATTCATGTCTCTATTAACAAACAAGAATCTAAAAGTCGTCTGAATAAAAAAAGGTGTTGCTGGGGAAAAAAAAAATATTCCTTAAAAATCTTACCTTCTCGCCACATTCGCTCACAAACATCTTGAGAAAAAGCAAAAAAAAAAAAAAAAAAAAGCATTTTTGTCTATCTGCACAACGTTAAGCACTTTTAACTGCCCAAGCAAGGAACAGAACGTATGCACATGAAAGATTTCAAATTAACCGTTCCTCTTTGTCTCATCGATCGTTAAGTAACTTCTATTAAGTTCCCGCACAAGGTTTTACTGTATATTTAATGCCAGTCCAAATATAGTAAGTCCTTAATAAAAGCAAATGTTTTTTCAATTACTTTCCGCGCAGATTATCGAAGGAGAACTCGCGTTTCATGGTATAGCTTACCACATGATTTACTGGTCGTTGAGTTTCAGGAAGTGACCAATCAAGTTTCAGTTAATCACTATGTTTTCTTACTGTAAATTGTCTTATGGAGTGTTCTCAGTCTCTATTTTAATCACTTTTAATATTCTGGTGGTGGGGAACATCGCACAACTTTCAATCACACAGTTATATTGATGATGATTGTTGTTATTTACTGTTTGTATATTTTCAACATTAATTTAGAAAAAATGGCCAGTTTGGCGATATTTTGGAGATAATTTTTATTTGGAAACAATAAAACTTCAAAATGGCGACTTTGGTGACAATTCTTACATTATTCTTTCTTGTAAGTGAAACAGAGGAGAGGAGAAACACAGTCGTTGATGAGCGATGTTCAAGGGAAGAGAACTCTGTGTTGAAGACATTCATTTTTCAACTTCTTACGCCTTTATAGAATTTTTATGGGAATTTCAGAAGTGGGGATGCTTAGAACACTTTAAGAAGCATTACCGCAGTGATTTTGATTAAAATAGTTAGAACCTTTTTTTTAGCAATTACTGAAAAACATGATTTTTTTTTTCAATTTATATCTATGTTTCAACTTATGCACATGCGCAATTTTGACGAAAACCTTAATGGTAGGTCCTATGGTTACCACTAACTCATACACCAAATTTGAACATCGTTGGTCGATTCGTTCGAGAGTTGTGCTGACCACGTACACACAGACATATATTTTTTCTAGAATTATTATTTTTTTTTTTAAATCAGGATGTTTCAAAATGAGGAGAAAGGCTAAAAATGTGTTTGTTGAAAACAATAATTTCATTACCCTTTGTAAACATATAGGTAATTGAAAGTAAAAATGTTTAAGAAAAAAAATATTTTATGTTAAAAGGGCATCTAAGTAGGAAAGAATATGTTTTGTGGTAATTTGGTTAAAACTTTATTTTTTAATCCCCTTAATCAAGTTAGCTCCTGAGAATTCTAGGATTTTAAGAAAGAGAAGATGTGATATGACGAGAGATTGTCCTCGTTTCGATTACTGGTCTGAATCTTGGTATTTTTCTTGGTTTCCTCTCTTTCAAAATGCAAATGTAAAAAGTTTTTCATAAGATTTCCCAAAACGCATTTCTTCCTAGTAGTTCGTATTTTGCTGTAACGATTCCTTCCAAGTAGTGTATCCCCTGAAGTAGCTATTGCGGAATAAAAGAATCCGAAATACTAACAATTCCTCAAATTGTTTTATATTTACAAAGGATTCCATACGAAGGAATAATGCTAAATATATACATACACTTTCCGATTGTTTTCTTCAATATACGCGAATAAGATACATTGTAACAGTAATATTAAATCTTCTGATCTGCAAGTAGTTACAAATTTTCATTCGTGCCAAATAAAGTTTGGCACGGATGGAAGTGTAAGGATTAGTTTTGAGTTGCAAGCTTTCATTTTAACCCTGAGAGCTGCATTTATTAAATCATCATGTGACTAAAAATTTTACCAAATTTTGACTTGTTCAAACTATTCCTTTTTTAAAGCGATTCTCATATTGACCACGTTAACAAAATACTCTCTTCTCGAATCCAAGTCGAGATTCCTTTGTACATTTATGAAAATGAATGCTGATCATAAAAACAATTCAAACATCACCTGCTTCTAATAATCCCCGACATTTCAAAAGACATATTTACAATGGATTCCATATAAAATATATACATACACTTTTCAATTGTACTTAACAATATACTTACTCTAATAAGATACATTGTAACAGTATTATTAAATCTCCTCATCCGCAAATTTTTAAAAATTTCTATCCGTACCAAATAAAGTTTGGCACGGATGAAAATTTAAGGATTGGATTTGAGTTGCAAACTATCATTTTAACTCTGAGAGCTGCGTTTATTAAATCCTCACGTGAATCAAATTGTACCAAATTTTGCCTTATTCGTTTTTCAGATTATCTGGCGCCGTCAGCAACACGAGGGCTATAATGCGCAGAAACATTCGTCATTTGACAAGCCAACATACATTTACAAACACCCATGCCTTACAACCCGCAACCTCGTGGTCTAGAAGCTAGTATGCTAACCATTATACCGTTCGGTCGTCCTTGCCTTATTCAAACAGTTCTTTTTTAACACAATTTTTCTATTGACACGTTAACAAAATATTCTCTTCTCTAAACCAAGTTGTAATGCCTTTGTACATTTCTGAAAAATGAACGCAGAAAGCACAACTGTTCATCATAAAAACAACCCAAACGTTACTCGCTTCTAATAATCCCGGATATTTCCACTTCAGATAATATCTCCCTCATTGTGCTTGACTCCATTGTTTGTCCATACAAATAACCCTCCCGTAGTAATCGATAAGACCTTTTCATACTACTTTCTTTGCAATAAGTTACTCCAAAATACACAGTCCGAAATTTATACTATTCAGCATGATGACTCTTGTCCAGAATCCTTTCACCTCTAATGTGTTTCAAGCATATTATTTTCAGATTCCCCATTTATTATCTATTGCAAATGGTATACTTTCGAAAACCTTAATAAATGTCAGACTAGAAGATATATATGGCCGGATTTCCAGAAGATATTAGTGAATGATTCATAGATGAACTTTCTTTACATTAATACAAGGGATTTTCAATGTGAGTTGGAATTAGGTTGTTGCAAGTTATATTAAAACTAGTTATAAACTGGAACTTTATTTTTGCTGTGTAGTGCATTTTCTAGTTTTCTCATAATAGTCGCGTAATCTTAACTAATATTTTAAAAGCTTTTCGTCATCGCAGTATTTTTAAATACTTTACATTAACTTCGATTTTGTGTGTGTGTGTGTGTTTAATTGTTTGTGGCGGGATTATTAATTCACTTGTCGTCCTCTAATTCAGCTAAAACTTGACAGATAGACTCGTTGTCTCAATTAAAATGCATTCAATCAAGTTTTTGGGGTAGATGACAGTTAGTCAATGGTGTGTAATCGATGGATTTCTTCGTAGACCATTGAAGCACTATGAACACTCGATCTGATCTCAAAATTTCTTAAATGTGTTGCAATTGCACCAAAAAGTGGACAATGCAGAAGGATTTATGTAAAAAACTTTGTTTTTATGTGTTTAAACTGTTTATTCACTGCTGAAGAACGCTGTATTTAGAAGAGTATGAACCGGTACCTTTCTCATACCAAATTAACGCTATGCACACTAAGCTATGAACCAGGGTTCTAGTTTGGAAAATGTCCTCAAAACTAGCAATGTTTTGAAACCCACATTTAACTTGGTGATATTTTTCTGAAAATATTACTTGTGGACTTACATAAACTAATACTTTATGAAAATATACATTAACATTTTATAAGGTGAAAATTCCTCTAATTTTCAACAGTTTTCCTATTTTTGAATGTTCACTTCTTAACATAGTATGGTATTATTAACATATGTTTATAATACCATACTGAAACAAACATTCGAAACAAAACTTTAATATCATACACATAACACACCAGCTGGTTGAATATTTTAACAAATACTTTTTATTGATTATGAACCATGTCTTAGAAATCATTGATCTGACATATTAATAAGATTTAATCTTTTCCACTTTCTTAATTTTTTCTTTTTATTCAGAACAATTTCATAGGAAAAATGTCTCTTTCAGAATTTGTCCACAATATGCTAGTATCCAAACAAAAAATCCTAAATATGTCACATCAAGTAAAGTATATTTGTACTGTTCGTCAGAAATAGTTTTGAACGGGGTTTAACTATTTTTAATCATTACCATTATTTTCATGTAAAATAGGATCTAGATATTAGTAGTTGTATTTTCTAGAGGAGAAAATATTTTTTTTAAAAATATATCTGATTGAATTTTCAACACTTTACAATATTAACAGTTTTATTTAATGCAAGTTATGTAATATGAATCGTGGTACCAAAGACTGAAAACTAGACTGAACATTTGAAAGGCGGTGACTGTGTTTGTTATTGGCAGACTTGGAAAGTTTTGCATACTAATTAAAATCATTAAGTTAATAATATAATGGAAATAGTTTTGACCGGGATTTAACTATTTTATATTCTTGCCATTATTTTCATGTTAACAGGATCTAGATATCAGTAGTTGTATTTTCTAGAAGAGAAAATAGCTTCTTTTTTTTTTTTAAATATATATGATTGAATTTTCAACACAACAGTTTTATTTAGTGTAAGTTATGTAACATGAATCGTGGAATCAAAGACTGAAAACTGGACTGAAGATTTGAAAGGCTGTGACTGTTTTTTTTTATTGGCAGGCTTGGAAAATTTTGCATACTAATTAAAACCATTAAGTTAATAATATAATGGAAATGGTTTTGTCCGGTACTTAATTATTTTGTATTCTTGCCATTATTTTCATGTTTGTAGGATCTATATATCAGTAGTGGTATTTTCTAGCGGAGAAAACAATTTTTTAAAAATATATGGGATTGAATTTTCAACAATTTGCAATATAAACAGTGCTATGTAATGTTTTTTTGTACCAGTTATTTGGTATGCAGTATAAATAATGGTATCAAAGACTGAAAACCAGACAGAAAATTTGAAAAACGGTGAAGGTTTTTAATATTTTTTACTGACGAGCTTGTAAAGAGGATTTCATGCTAAATAACCATTAGGTTAATTTTTACCTTATACTGTCATTGGATTTTCAAAGTTGTTTGTTTTCATTCAAATTGATCTACTTTTAAAACATTTCAAATTCAAATAAACAAGTAATTGAAAACGAGTTATTTTACATAACTAAGTCATATACTAAGAATAATTTAACATTTTATTCCTTGAAATATAACATTCTTTATCACATTATTTAAGAGATATTCAACTCTACCTAAAGACTCACTATGATCAAAAGAATTCAGGCACAACATTGAAAGGGCTTTATAATAATGTTTTTATATATATTTAATTATCCTTATTTACTTGTAGATTTTTAGAAGCTATCACAAACACTTTATTATAACTAATAAAATAGTTCTTTCAATTTATACTAAGTCAATTACTTTTCCTGTGATAATACTGGTTGTAATGAGGACACAAGAACTACACTACGCCAGAACATCGTTACATTCGGGTCTGGATAATTGAAAATAATCAGTTTGTAAAGTTCCTTCCTGGAGATTTATAACCATATTTGCTTCTCTACTCCTCGAATGGTATAAATAAACTGGACAACAGTAATGTGACTATCTGTCACAATCGCCATCCTATCTACCAATGTCTTTAAAAAGAGAATACAGATGAAAAAAAAATAAGAGACACGGCAGAGACTCGATTACTAGACCTTTTGGTTCCTGTGATGATTTTAAATATTTAATCATTATAAACTCTAAAACTACCATTGTCACTGTTTGTGAATCTTTTAGCATATTGTTTGTTAAGAATAAAAATGTACAAGTTTTATTTAAATATCAACACTTAAGGGGGTCCGGTACCGAAAATAAAAAAAAACTTTATTTATGTACATTTTTATGTCAAAAATTTATTTTATGTATGAGATACTATTTATATATCTTTGAGAAAATGTTTTTTTAAATATTGTGTTTAGTTATTTAAAAAAAATTTAAAAACCAAGAAAAATCCATAATAATTGATGTTTGCGTATTTTGATATAAGTCAAGAAAAAATAATTTTTTTTTCAAAGTGAAAGCTTTCTGTAATACATAATTATATAAAGAAAATTTTGTCTTCACAGAATTTTGATAGGTGAATTAAAAAAAATTTAAAAAATTCTCAAAGTTAAAATATTGAAATTTTTGCTTTTTTTTACGTTATCTTTTATGAAAAATTTTATATTTTAAAACAGAATTAAAAAAATAAAATTCTGTGAAGACAAAATATTTAAAACTATATAAATTAAATGCTCCAAAAATTTGAATAGCCAATTGTTAATGGTTCTGGAGATATATTGATTTGAATATGCAACATCTGTGAAAAACACTAGTGCTCGAAAAACGCATTTTAAGCAGACGCTTCAAGGTGTTACGCCCATTAGTGATGTTTAAATCACGGGTAATTTTGTGGCGTTCTAATCACCGGAGGAATAAGATAAAAACATCATTCTCTTCAGGAATGTATGAACTATTTTTTAAAATCAGAAAAAAAAAATTGGGATTTTTGAAGAAATTTCGGTACTGGACCCCCTTAAGGTAGATGAAGTATATGAAACTAGATAGTTCTTCCAAAAGGGAATCGTCTACTTAAGTTTTTATATCATACTGCGAATGACCTAACCTTATTTCTCCAGCGTAACAGAATCAAAATATTTCTAAAAATTTAAATGAGGTAATTCTATTCTGTAAATTTTCCTTTCTTGCGTTCACTTTTTCATTGTTTATTTCCTTTTCCGACAAGTAAAAAATTTTGATTGATTTTGCCTTTATAAATATTTAAATAACTTATTTAAATTTATAAATGCTGTTATTGTTGACGAATGTTTATTAATTCAGTTTTGATAGAGAGAAATCTTTTACCACGAAATCATTATTTTACTATCTTTGAAACTCTCAATTTCTGGAAAGGGAAACATAGTAATATATCACTCGCCAATAGATTTAACATATAGTTCAGTACATAAGTTAAATTATAATACTTTGCAAGGAGTAAAAACATAGTTGTAACACTCTGCTATATTTTTCTTTTAAATTTTCAAACTTGCATTTAACTTTGTTTAAAACCTGGTAATAAAGTTTACTTTCTGATTCTTAATGTTTTATCAGCTACTGAAGTTTAGTTTTTGATTCTTCACTATATAATAGCTACTAAAAATTATTTTTTGGTTTTTAACTTGGTAATAATTATTAAGAATTTTTTTATTTTTAAATTTGTATGGTTAGTTTCATGTTTAAATTATTGTAACTACTAGAATTTTGTTTTACACTTAAGTTCTATATAACTACTAAAACTGAGTTTCATACTTAACTTATGGAAGCTTTTATAGTATAATTTTTCATTCAACTTTGTTATATAGCTACAAAAGTTTATTTTTTGATTTTTAACATTTCATAGTTACAAAAGTTTATTTTTTGATTTTTAACTTTTCATAGTTACAAAAGTTTATTTTTTGATTTTTAACTTCGTTATAGCATATAAAGTTTATTCTTTGATTTTGATCTACGCCGATCTACGCTACTAACCTATTTTTTATTTTTAACTTTGTAAGATTAGTGTTTCACATTTAAATTATTTAACTACTAAAATCTAGTTGTGTATGTAATTTTGTTATAACTACTAAAAAATAGCTTCGTTTTTAAATTACTATAGTTCTTTTAGAAAAACTTTTTATTACCTTTGTTATATAGCAGTTAAAGTTTAGTTTACAATTTGTAACTTTGTTATAGCAACTAGAGTTTAGGTTTACATTTTTAACTTGTTGTATTTACTAAAGTGTATTTATTTTTTGATTTTTAACTTCGTTATAGCTTCTAAAGTTTATTTTTGATTTTTAACTTCGTTATAGCTTCTAAAGTTTATTTTTGATTTTTATCATTGTTATAGCAACTCAAATGGATGTTTGCTTTTTAACTTTGTTACTAAAGTTTAGTTTCTGATTTTCAACTTTGTTATAATTAGTAAAGTTTAGTTTTGTATTTAAATTTCCTATAGCTATTTAAGTTTAATTTTGCATTTGACTTCATGAAAGCTGTAAAGTATTACTGAAAACAATCAATATATGAGGAAAGTCGTGTCAGATAAACTCTTTTAAAAATGTAGAAATTTATAAAAATCTTGTCTAAGCTATTGATCAACTATCAAAGCCGTACAAAAATATTTATTGAACTTTCAAAAAATAAAAATAAAAATTAGATATTTTTTTGTTCCCACTGTATTAGAATATCTGTCGTTCATTGTTACACAATTCCCTTTGGCAAACACTGAGTAAAAAAACTAAATCAATATCTTAAAAAAGATTTAGTGGCTATTATAAATTGCATTTTACTTTACAATAAAAAATCTCATTATAGAGCAACATGAACTTTGATCCATAATTTATAAGTTGCTGCGTATGAATCTTTTTTATTTGAGATTTTTTTTAAATTTATTTATTTTGATTCACCATTTCGTAACACAAGCATGATAATGAGAGCAAGAACAAAACGTGATGCCCGATTCTCATGCTTTTTACCAAATGTCTTGTAATAAATATCACTATAGAAGTTATACATCTGTTACAAACGCAACTTTAAGTAATCAATATTAATTTATATTCCCCCACTCAACAAAAGTTGACCTTTTCACATCGGGTAGGTTTTCTTTTATAAATCGACCCGCACTAGTTATCCGAATCTCCCTCTCTCTACACCATATGTTACATCAAGTTCTGCCAACATTGGTTATCAAAACCGAACCTTTTATGTGTACTCACACAAACGAAAAATAAGAGACTGGATACACCGAAGCAGTTGACAAACCGATAAACTTCAACGGACAATGATAAGATCGCATCCCCATTCGTTTCACATCGGGTGGGCAAAGGCATTTCGAAACCAGTACCCACTAAAGCGCCAGAGCAAACAAAGTTTAGCTTACCTTCTCCATATCTCCCACCTTTATCGCTCCTCTTGGCGATCCACTTCCGTCGCCAACCTCCCGGCAACCCTGATCTTCCCCCTACGTTATGCATCCTATCCCACTTGCCACTCGGGATGAATGTAAAGAAAGATCGGCGTGGTGGAGAGTTTGGTGGAAGTTTTTGAGAGAGCGTACATTTAACTGTTATACGCCTCGCTTTGGATTAAAGTGTCTCGTCCGTTTTAAAAAGAGTAGAGGGGAGGTTTCGACCTCTTCTGGATGTCGTCTGGAAGAAGAATGGAATGTGCGTGTTGTGTTCTTTTCGACCCCGGTGACCGGGGGTTAGTTTGGTTTTAGGTAATGAGGGAAACGAATGTTTTGCGTGTACGGATGAAGTTGGAGTGACATTTTAGTGAACCATAATACGCATCTTTGGATTAAAGTGCGTCATCTTTGGAAAGTTTAATGATCTCCTGGATGTATCTTCTAGAAAGAAAACATTGTAGTGTGTGTGTGTGCTGTGATCTTTTCGCCCCGATGACCGGGGGTTGTTAGTAGTTTGGTTTGATTTTAGGTTCTGAGACACTGAGAGGCGTACATTAAGCAACAAACGCTTCTTTGGATTAAAGTGTGCCATCTGGTCAAAAGGTGGGGCACCGAATGGTATGGATATAAGGAAGAATCCAGGAATGGAATACGGTGCATTTGTCAATTCAATCCTGATGACTGTGTGAATAGTGATAAGTTTTTATTAGTCTGTGTGGATAGTTTTATAAGTTGTGTTTTCAGATTAGAAGTTCAACTAAAGCCTACATTAAGTGAAAATACGCTTCAATCTCAGGATTACAAGTGTTTGATTTTCAACAAGTTCAGTGATCAACTCTTGGATATCTTCAGGAATAAATTATTCGAATGGAATATGTGCTTTGTGCTTTTAACCCCGACGACCAAAAAGAGGGTTAAAGGTTAGTTTAGGTTTAAACAAGAAAAGTTTGGGATCGCTTATTTTAAAAGGAAGTACGTTTCTATCTCCTGATTAAAGTGCTTTGCTTTTGCAGGATGCTTAAAAAACTATTTCCAGTTTGTCTTTTGGAAGAAAACTTTTTCACGGCATAGGTGCGTTGTGTTACTTAAATCTTGTTAATCGGCAAATAGGATAAAACCATCTCGGTGTTTAGGATTGAAAAAAAAAAAAAAAAAAAAAAAAAAGATCCCATTAAAATAATATATTAAACAACGCTTGGATTAAAGTGCTTCATTTTTAAAGTTCAGTGCTCTTGGATATATTTTTGTCAAGAAACCCATCAAATGGAATATGTGTTTTGTGTACGTAATTCTCACTACTAATCCTCTTTGGTGAATTTGGTGATCAAGATGAGTGATCGTGGAAGACGTCTACGCGTAAGGGGCGATCCTAAAGGGGGTCGTCGGGGGGGCAAAAACCCCCGGAATCGCCTGGGATCGGTGAGTTGCAGCAACGAGGAGAGTACAGAGGGTGAGGATGATACGGTGGTGAGGAAGGTGAGGGTGAGTGGTGGTCATCACCGAAACCACCGAATAATGGTGGATCATCACCCCAAGGACAGTGACCGTGGACTGAGGACGGAAGGGAGTAGGGGTGGGCATACTAAGAGAAGAAGTGTGAAGAGCGGTGTTCTTGGATTAAGTTCTTCGCTCGCTGAGGAGGATGTTATTGACGGGTTTTTGTTTGAGAGTTATTCGACATTGGAGGATGCTCTGGTAAGTGACTTTTTGTTTTTGTTATTGTTATTAGAGGGATGCATTTATGTCATTTTAGCGGTTTTGTGGGTGTTATGTTTATGAGAAATGTTGTTCGTGCTATATTTTTTTCTAGGTTTATTTTTAGTGGGACTGGTGGGTAATGTTTTTGATCACGCTAGCTTTACTTTTTGTTTATTTTGTGACAGATGTTGGGGGGGGGGGGGCTCCATTTGTCGTGGCTAACCTGACGGCTGTGGGGTTAGCGCTCTGGCCTAGAAAGTCAAAGGTGCCGACTTCGAATCCTGGAATTAGGCATGGATTTTCTTTGTGGTTTAGAATCCACGTTAAGCAGTAGTTCCCGGCCTGATTAACCGTTATCGTGCACAAAAATAGGTCGCTGGGCGTACAAACCAAACCATTTGTCGCGCTATATATGCGGAGTAGTTTTTTCTGTTTTACATATTTTAGTAGAATGCCCTAATTTTAATCTCATTCGGGTAATTTTGTTTGGTACTCAGCATCCTTCTTTGTCATTACTACCTCATAAGAACGTTTTTAGTTTCCTGCAAGAAATTGGATTTTATCCATACATTTTAGGTTTTTACGCTCTTAACTTTTACATATTACTCGTTGAAAATAGTATCGCTTACATTTTAATCATGTTTCATTCAATGTTTTTACTCTCTTTAACTGCGTTGTTTTTATTGTAGGTTTAAACTAATTTGAATTCTAGTTATTTTGAGTCTTTTCAGTGCAGTAATGACCCTTGTGTAGCCTTTGCTCTTGGAAATTTCAAAACAACCAACCAACCATAAGTCATATCTGCAGTTGAACTCAAAATGATAAATTGCGGTTTAAAGTTTAACAACTTCGTATAGTTGATGCTCACTTATTGACTAACTTATTAAGGGGGTCTGGCACATGAAAAATTTTCGCATTATTTTGAGTTTATTAATGCTCATTGAAATTGAAATTCTTCTCTTTAAAGTGATGCCTCATTTGAAATTAAATCTTGTTTTGAATTATTTTTAATAGTTTTTTTTTTTTTTAAGTAAACAAAATTTAGGTGTTTAATGCATGTTTTTTTAACTGCAAAGCCGAATTTCTCAAAATGCCGTTTTTCGGGTTTTGGGGACACATAGCTTAAAATATATTTGACATAAATGCTTGCTATTTCTTATACGTGTTTCTCTAATATATTATAATTGATAAGTAACATACTTTAAAAAATAATAATAATAATAATAATTAGTTTTAAATTAAAAAAAAAAAAAAAAAAAAAATATTTTTAGAAAGTCAATTATTTTAATTTTAAAAAAATAACAAAAATCTCGTGTTAAAGTATTCGAAAGTATCTAAATATTATACTGTGAAAGTTTCATAATGATTGAAGAATTGGTTATTAAATTAGTTGCCCCCAAAAGTTGTTAAATTTAACATTGACTCCTATGGAGGTGCCGGACCCTCTTAACCTTTTCTATCATATCCCGTACATATGCGACCATCGAACTTCACCATTAAGTAAAGCAAATGACCAAGAACCACCTGGTAACAATAGCTCAAAAGATGCATCTACCACCACTGTGTTAAACACGGTAGCATACCTTCTCACCGAACAAATATTATTCAACTTCCTTGCACTAGGTGAATACAATGAATGGGAAGGGTGTAAAATTAAGTCATTGAAGACTTTGATTCTACAATTCGATCGCACAACCAATTGGAGTATGCATAGGATAGATAGTTAATCTTGTTCATTGGGATAGAATAATTAATGAGAACTGAATGTAAAGTTTAAAAATAAATCAAATGCATCTAGATGCAAGAAGATGCACACCAGTAAAAACCAACCTTTATTCAAACAATCCTATTTTGATATTTTCAAAGGCTTAATATTTTAGTTGATTACTCCAATCAATTCAATTGATTGCAATAAAGTAAATGGACTCGTTGTTTATGTATTTTATACACTTTTAATATTTTAGCATGCTTATTAGTGCTTTTTGAAAGTTTTAAGGGTTAAGAAGTATAATTAAAAAAGTAAGTTAAAAACTTTAAAATTAACGATTCCTTGATGTTAGTGTATATTTGAAATGCTAAATACTGTGCTTCTTTTAACAAAGAATTTTAGTCTGTTAGTTCCGGGAAATGTTAAATTTAAAAATATGGAAAGTCGGATCTCGTTTTTTAAAAATCGATGTAAAATACAAAAAAAAAAAAAAAAAAAAAAAAAAAAAAAAAAATGGTTGTTAACATGTTTTTTACGTGAAGGTGTCACCATGGTAAAGAAGGTTGAAAACTGATTGTGTGAGATTGAAACGGCGTACCTCCAGGTCAATGTATAAATAGTATAACCACTAAATGTTTTAATAACGTACGTAGCTCTTGACTACTTATATGTACGAATAAACTTGAATATATTTACTACACAATTTTCAGCCTTCCGGAGTATGGTATTGTTCGTGACATACGTACATTGTTGTTAAGTTGAAGATGTCAATATTGCTATTATAAAAAGTAAATCTTCGAAGTTTAAGTTTCTTTTCTTCCTCGGGTGCTTAATAATGAGTGACTTTGAAGATGATGGCCTTGTAGAATAAAGTAAATTTTTATTATCAAATCGATTAGTACTAAGTAGAGAGGAATAATGAAAATAAAATGGTGCCACAACTCTAATTTGATTATTACTTACAATTCAAAATGATGAAAGTTCAAAAGTTAGTTTTAAAAATATAGAAAGTCGGGTCTAAAATAATGTTTTTTAAAATACGATGTATTTTTCTGGAAAAAAGAAAGAAGAAAAAATATGGTTGCTAATTTGTTTATGAAAATGACTAAACATTTGCCTTATCACATAGATGATATATGAGGTTAACTTTTTAGCAACATTTTGATAATCTCTTCTTTTTTTTTTTTTTTTCTTTTTTTTTTTTTATTACTTCTTTTAACTGTCTTTTGGTTTTCATATGAGATTTTTTAAAAAAAAAACCGCCAACATATTGTTTAAATGTCAATTCAGATTATTTAAGAAAGTTTACATAACGTTCAGAAGAAAAAAAAATCATTATGTTTCAATTATTGTATTTTTCGTAAAATCTAATATTTGTTACTCCAATGCCCTTTATTAATATTTATGATGCTAATAAAAACTTCACATAATGCGAAGTAATTAAAAATGAAGAGCAAAAATAATTAAAGATGTAAATATCTTCAGATTACATAATTATGCAAAATCTTTCCTATCATTAGGGTTTTAAACTTATTCAGTATATTTCATAGTATTTTGATTACAAATATGTTATTAGTATAGTTTTTGATTACATATATGTTATTAGTATAGTTTTTTTATTACATATATGATATTATTATAGTTTTTGATTACATATATGTTATTAGTATAGTTTTTGATTACATATATGTTATTAGTATAGTTTTTTATTTCATATATGTTATAAGTAAAGTTTTTGATTACATATATGTTATTAGTATAGTTTTTGATTACATATATGTTATTAGTATAGTTTTTGGTTACATATATGTTATTAGTACAGTTTTTGATTAAATACATGTGTATTAAAATATATAAGAGATAAAAAATTCTTCAAATATTCTGACCACATATAAAAAAAAAAATATTTTATCTCCAAACTGAAAATTATTGATTTTGTTTTCCAATGCTTTCAATATTTTTGGGAAACGGGGAATTGTTTTTAAATGTAATAAGGAAGTAATTACCTCTTCGTTTATATGTTTTAGAATACAAGTTCATCAATTCAAATAACATTTGTTTTCACTTCAATGATTTTGTAGAAAGAAAAAAAAAATTATTGTGCTTTTATTTTGTTGCAAAATAATAATTATTTTAAAGCTTTTTCCAGTAGAGTGGAAAATATTCGTCGAGAACTTTTTATTCTTGGATTGTTAAGAAAAGTTATAAAAATAAAATAATCGTCACTTAATTTTATTTTGAGAAGTATTAATTCGGAATTAGGGAGCATTGTAAAAATATAATTAAATGCATAATTTTTTTAAAGAGATATAGTCCTTATGATTAATATTGAATACAACTTTAAACAATAATTAATTTAAAAAAAAAAAAAAAAAAACGCTATTACAAGTTATATTTTTACTATTCTTTTTTTTTTTTTTTTTTTTTTTTTTTATGTTTGGAATATAAAGAATTTAGAAATATAGAAGTTCGTCCATCATTTTATTTATTTTTTGTATTAGGAGAATTTTTTAGAATTAATGGTGTAATAAGGAATGGTATAATTGTTTAGTCTACCTATACAAGAATTTAGAGTGAAGAAATATATATTTATTTTTAAACATTTTATATAAACATATTTTTACTTCATAAAAAACTGTATCATCCATTGTTATCATCTTCTTAATCATGTCCCACCGGTATTCATTAAAACTATCATCAATTTATACATATAGTTTTCTGGTTTAAGAATTTCATTAGCTTATTTAATAATACCTAAATATTCTTTAGTAATTTAATTTCTACGCAGTCTATATTAACATGTGTGTGTGTTTAAAGTGTTAATTTCAGTCAGACACATTTCCCATATCAAATAAGTATTTTCCTAATCTTTGTATATATCGAAGGTATAAAGAAAAAAGGCGGAATTACTACATTTCAAATAAATATAAAATTTTGTGCAAATATTATTTAAATTAAATCCTTAGAAAGTTAGTATCTATTTTGGAATAAAAATTTACATGACACATTGATATAAGAATTGTTAATTGATATTAACATATAATTACAATTTAGTGTATTTCAATCAACTCTTTTTAACTAATTAACAGGATTGGGTAAATAAGTAATCTGCATTCAGTTTTCTTCTTCTTCTAAATATCAAGAAAGAATTAGTAGGAAATAATTTTATAATTCAATTGGTAAGGCAACATGAATAACCTACTTTCGAGTATTTTTAGGAGGGGGGGGGGGAGAGATATTTAAACACATTTAATCGATATTAGGTACAAGGCAAGTAATTTTATTATTAAATTTAGCCATGCTATACTCATTTGGTGGTACAGTATTATTATTACTATTGTAATATTTCTGATACGGTTATTATTCTCTAAATAAGTATTATTATTGTCGTTATAAGTGTAAAAATACTATCTTTATTATTATATATATAATTGTTTTTATTTTTATAATTATAATTGCCATTATTATTTAATTTATAATAACTATAGATCTTATAGCTCTCATTATTTCAAATACCATTGTTATTTATGTAACTATAACTATTGCTGTTATTGCAAGTAATATTATGTAAATTACATATTATAAAGTTTGTTATTATTATTTATCGTTGTAGTTGTTAGTATTATTTATTGTTATATTTGGTATAACATTAAATAATAAAATATAAATATAATAATATTTTTAAAAATATTGTGTTTAATTATAATTTATTATTATATCTATTTATAATTATATTTGTTTGCTTAGTTATTTATTAATAAATGTAATCTCATTGTAAATATTATATTACAACAATAGTTATTATTATAACAGTTACTGTTATTAATATATTTATAGTTGATATTGCTAAAACTATTATTGCTTTTATACTTTCTGTTGCTATTGTTATTATAGTTATAGTAATTGTAGCTGATGTGCTATTATTTTAATAGTATATTATCAATGTCTTTATTATTTATTGTTAAATTTCATAATTTTTTATTTATTAATAAAATGTTGGCATAGTAATGTAATTATATATTTTTTCCTTTAATAATTGTAATTTATGGCTATTATGTTTATTTTATAGGTTCTGATTTAATTAAATACATAGTAATTTTACTCATTATGAAAAAAAAATAACCTTTAAATTTAAATTGAAACATGATGTAACTTTTCTCTAAATATAAATATAAAGAAAACCACAGAATAAGCCGATAAGATATTATACATAGATTTATCTATTTTTTTAATAAAATATACAGATAAAAAGTAATAAAATACCAAACTAAATAGCAGGTACTCCAATGATATTCACATTTATTCACCAATTTTTTTTCTGCGATGTTTGTTTTCTTGGAGAAGGAGAAGAGTTGTTTACATTTAGTCGATGCAAACAACTACGCGGAGAGAAGCCCAATTGTAGAGTGGTTACAATCTCAAACTTTTTTCTTGGTTTAGTGACCAAACTTATCAAAAAACAGAACGTCGCATTTGAGATCAGTTAGTTTTCAGAGTGAATCGGCAATTTATAAGTTGTTTATTTAGAAAATCGAATTTCCATCTTGAACCTGAATCTTTTTAAAATACAAAGATGATAGATCAATAACGTGAATACGTATTAATAAAATTTTCTTACAAACTTTTCGTTTTTCTTTGAATATGAAAGTCGAGTGTGTTTGGGTTTGTACTAATTAGTTTCAGCTGTGCAGTAAAATGCGATATGTTCAAAATGATATAAGTATACTGTATCCGTTGGAGGAATTCAATTTTTTTTTAACAACTTTTATAAATGTTGTGTAACTTTGCTATGAGATAGGTTTTTTGTTGTTGTTGTGTTATGTGAAAGTAGCTAAGAAGTCGATCTGAAGTTGGAGTTTGGTTGATTCTCCCTCTTCACCTGTGCCAACTCAAGTATATATTATCTGTTTGGCCAAATGCGTGTTTTTCATAGATTACATTTTTATTGTGTAGAAAATTCTAGTCTGTTGTGTTAACTGGAACCCGTTTAAAAATATATTCTATGCATTTCTTTCTATATTATTTGACATTAGTAAATAGTTAAATTATAAATTTATCAAATTTATATAATTAAATGTTATTATAATTGTATAAATGGGTAAAATAAATAATACTAAAAATCTTTATAAATAAACTTTATTTCAATAATACATATATGTTTTATTTATGTATGTATGTATGTATGTATTTGTTATGTATTTAAATATATTATTTGAATTTAGTAAAATATATTATTTTATCTATACAAATAAATTTTATTATGCAATCAAAATTCCTTAAATATGTTAGTTTAATAGAATGTATATTAATACAAATCATATAATTTATTTTATCTATTTATTACATAAAGTAAACACATAAAACTATTCTATCAAAATATAGTATTTGAAGGAAATGTATTGTATTAAAATATATTCTTTTCATTATATATTATTTAACTATAATATAATACAGTCCAATGTACGTTTTTTTCTTCATTTGTTCCTGTAATGAACCATCGTAGAATAGAAATCTCATAAGTTTCTCTAAATTATTAAATTTTCGATACAATTTAGCATCGAACTAAATGACATTTCTATTGTGGCATTACGAGTTACCTAATGAGTAGTTTCTGTAAAACCAGCAAAATATTCTTCATTAAAACCATTATTTTCTAGTTTCCTTATCGCTTAAAAAAAAAAGAGGACTTCGTATGCCAAGCGCGTAACAAATGATTTCGTCAAACGGATTTGTGTAATCGGAGAAGCGAGACTCAAGAATACTTGAGCCCACATTGCAATCCTCCTTAATTGTTCCGAATGAATCATTTATTAGAAGAACGTAAAAGTAATTTGATTGGCCAAGGTACCGTTCTTTATTTAAAAGATATGAACTTAATGTTTGAAGATCGTAAAATACTTGCAATGTTATGGCACTGTAAAGGATTTTTATTAAAATATGATTTAGAATATTATTCGTTTGTGTGATGTTGTGTAACGTAAGGAAATTTTGAGGGAGTTCATTAAATATACTGTTTAAAATAATGCCTTCTTCTTTAGAGTTATTTACAGATATCTCTTATTATGACAATTAACGTAAAAATTGACACCAGTTGGAAATATGACACTTTGGAAATATGGCATATAGAAGTTTAATTTGCATACTGAAATTTTTCAGGAAAGTTAGATATGAGGTACTAATCCCCTTTAAAAAACAAACAAATGAAGTTTTAAATACTTCATGTAATTTTTGCTATTGAAGCATTGTGTAATTTTTGTTATTTACTAAACTTCATTTTTTAAAAAATGTAATAAAAAATTATTAAAAAATTTATTATAATTAAAAGTTAAAAATTATTAATAAAGTAATTGTATTTTGAAGTAAAAAACTAAAGTATTAATAAATTAATTGTATTTAGAAATTAAAAAAAAATTAATAAATTAATTCTATTTTAAAATTAATAAATTAATTCTATTTTAAAATTAATAAATTAATTCTATTTTAAAATTATTAAATTAATTCTATTTTAAAATTAATATTTAAAAATAAAAATTTAAACAAAAAATGTTTTCAAATTAATCGTATTTTAAAATAAAAATAAGCAAAATGTATTAATAAATTCATTGTAGTTAAAAAATGTAAGAAAAGAGTATTAATAAACTATATTTAAGAAATAAAATTTTTTATTGAAGAGTATTAGGAAATTAATCACAATTAAAAATACAAATGCAAACAAGAAGCATAAATAAATAAATAAATCAAACAAAATAATTAATAAATAAATTATATTTAAAAATATATATATATTTTTTTAAATTTAAACAAAAATTGTTAAATATTTATTTTTACATTTGAAAGATAATTTTTCCATTGTCCCAAACGGATTTATGTAATGTTTTTTGAAGAAAAATGGTTTTTATAAGCTGCTACACTAAACGTCAGCGAAATATGCGTTATTGTCAAAAAATACTTTCAAACAGTTTTGATGGTTAAAATAGAAAATTTTACATAGAATAAATATGATTGAAGAGAATATACAGCATAAAATAATCACACAATGATAAAATCGAAAAATACAACCTCCAAGAAATAACTTGAATAAGGATACAAACTCTTTTCAAAAATAATATTTAAGATATCAGGTATCTAACCTGAACTTGAATAATCTCCCTAAATTTTATTAAAACATTCCGAAAAATCAATTTTGTTTTGATTGTAACTATAAGCAAATTTTCCTCCTTGCTCTTTTTCCTCTGTGGTTGATCGTAAATTAACTTATACTTCTCCTAGGGAAAAAAACCGAGTTAAAAAAAAAAAATTCCCTTAAAAAAAGATTAAATTACATCGAAACTGCGTCCTTTAATGCATCCTTTTTCTTAAGTCTTAGCCTCCCTCTCATTTGGTCTTTTTGCCATCTTAACAGGTCTTAAAGATAAAACGCTCTGCTACTTGGGGTTGTGTTTCTTTTGTTAGTTGGTTAATAGTTGTAACTAATGATATTCGCTGCAATTAGTGGGTGAATTATTGCTGTGCTTATGATACTACGTGGAGTAATTGTTTTATGCTGTTAGATGCAGTTCATATTTTACGTGTGACTTTGAAATGTCGTTACAGCAGATATATTGTAGTAGTTCTGTATTGACTTTGAAATATCGTTACAACCGATATATTGAAATAGTTCTGTATTAGCTTTGAAATATCGTTACAACACATATATTGCAGTAGTTCTGCATTGACTTTGAAATATCGTTACAGTATATATATTGCAATAGTTCTGTATTGACTTCGAAGTATCATTACGATAGATATATTGTAGTAGTTCTGTGTTGACTTTGAAATATAGTTACAACAGATATATTGCAGTAGTTCTGTATTGACTTCGAAGTATCATTACAACAGGTATATTGTAGTAGTTCTGTATTGACTTCGAAGTATCATTACAACAGATATATTGTAGTAGTTCTTCATTGACTTTGAAATATCGTTACAACAGATATATTGCAGTAGTTCTGTATTGACTTCGAAGTATCATTACAACAGATATATTGTAGTAGTTCTGCATTGACTTTGAAATATCGTTACAACAGATATATTGCAGTAGTTCTGTATTGACTTCGAAGTATCATTACAATAGGTATATTGTAGTAGTTCTGTATTGGCTTTGAAATATCGCTGCAACAGATGTATTGAAGTAGTTCTGTGTTTAACTTGAAATATCGTTACAAAAGATATATTGGAATAATTCTCCATTGACTTTGAATTATCGGTATAACAGATATTTTGTAGTAGTTACGTATTTCAAGTTCAAAGGAGTGTTTAGAGTAAATTAACATTTTACTTCCTAAAACTATTTTAATTTATGCATCTTTTCTTCTGTATTAGATGTTTGTGTTCAAACATATCTTTTGTTTGGCATTTACTTAGGTCACTTAGATTGACGGTGAATATTTATTATAGTTCAGGCTCCCTTGTTGAACATTTAATTTGTATTTTATTATTATTTTAGAATTCAAATAATCTCTGAAGGTCATTTGTGCAATTTTTCTATCAAAAGAATCCAAATCTCGTTCTTTCCAGCATTTTATTAGAAAAAATAACTTGTTAAGACTAACAGCTGAAGATAAGGATCTACGGACTAAGGATATCTATCAGTAATAAGCACCCTTGTCTTTTAATTATTTGAAAACAGGATTTGTTAAGGATACGAAAAAGTTTTCACATTCTTCGATTCTTAATTCACATTTAAAATCTTGAGCCGGCAAAATTACTTTATACAGTTTTTTCTTTTTTGCAGTGAGTTCAGTCAGGAATTAAATTTAAGTTGTATGTAAAATGTTAATCAATGAAATAATTGATCATAAAGATTATCAAAAGAGCATAAAGATCCGTAAGATTCTCATTAAGATTAATTTTTTAATACGATTATAAAATTCATAAAGATACACATTTAATGAATGAATCATAATGATTATCAATTTTAAAGTGCGATGTATACACAAATTCAAATTTCAAACACAATACATAAGTATTCTTTGAGGGACTGCATCTACTTGGATATTTCTTAATAAAGTATTCTCGGATATCCCATACAGTCCTAAAACCTAATTCTTATCATCCACTTTAACGGTACACTCTCCAACTAATATTGAAAGATGTAAACATCAGAGATATAATCAATAAAATAACTGCCTAATCTATAAACATGTCAAGTTTAAAATTGGTAATTCATCCAAAGTCACTGATAAAGTAAACTATTTCATTTATTTTTGGATGACAATACCTACTTGAATATATATTTTTTAAGAAGCATTATGGCTTGTCCCGAACAGTTAAAACCTTCAGTCTTCTTTAAAACCTAAGCTGTATGGTTTTCAATTACTTCATGAAGATATGCTAAGATTTAACCAATGGCTTACTTATTTAATCTATAAAACTTTCAATTTTAAAGTTTGGCAAGATAAAAAATGATAATTCCTTGAAAGGTGCTCGTAAAATAAAATTAAATGACTTTTTGACTAATAGCGTATACTTAGGGAGATATTCAAAGAGGACTATAAGCTTTAATCAATGAGCTAATTTTTTAATCCTTAAAAATAAAAATATAAATTTTAAACTTTGACAAAATAAAATATAATTCCTTTGAAACTGATTGCGCAGTAAAAATCTCATGACTTTTTTGACTGACAATATTTATTTCGATATAAAAATGATTCTCACTTGTCCCCTAAAACCATAAAACCTTAATCTACCAATAGACTTAAATACTATAAAGGTTTTCAATCGCTAATTAAATATATAAGATTTAACAAATGAATTAATTAATCAATCAAATAATATCCATTTTAATCATTAACGAAATTTTAAAAAGTTATAATTTTCTAAAAGAGGCTTTTAAAATAAAACTTAATGATTTTTTTTGACACATGGTATTTACTTAAGTACAGATATTCAAAAAGTGTTCTCGCGTGTCCCCTACAACTATGAAACCTTAATCTTCTCATTCTCTTAACAAAGCAATGTCTTCAATAACTTATTAAAATCGTAAGCATTATTGAGTTTTATCAATGAAATCCTTATACACTCCATAAAAATTTCAAACTTTAAATATTGTTCCACCCGAAATTGTGATTCATTGAAAAGTGCTTGAGAAATATAACAAAGAATTTTATTTTTTGACTACCTCTATTTACTTGACTAGAGATTCCAAAAGCCCTACAGTCATGAAACCGCGAAGTTGGCGTTGTCGAGGAATAAATCGTCGATTCGCCATTATTTCGTAGCAAGGATTTGATGATCAAGACTTCAAAAAAATATTAAAAAAAATGTATTGGATAATAAAATAGACAATTGTTCCTTTCTCTTTAAGGAAACGGAATTTGTGTTGCTTCTTTCAGTTTATTGAGTGATATGCGTCTTGTTCTGAACATGAGTAGGGTGAATTGTCAATCTTGATGTATTCGTATACTTTGAACTTGCCGACAGTATTTAGAATCTGAAGAAAAGAATTAAAAATAGAATGGGTGTTAGAGCAATATTTTTGAAATATGAATGGAGTAAAATAAAGTTAAAATTAGTGTAACATATTTTTTTTTTCTATTTAGTATTAAATCAAAAGTTTCCCATGCTCAATAATAATAGAAATGTAAATAAATTTAAATACGATAACCACAAATGTGTAATGATTAGAGGTTGGCGATATATCAATACGACGATATTTTTAGCAATATTTTTTTTTAATATCGATACAAGTCACTGATATATCGATATTTTCAAATATTTTTAGTTTTTTAATGATCGTTTTGTAGTTCCATGTGTTTTTTCGATTTTCTTTATTCCTTTTTCAAACGCTTCAAAACTAAAGTTTGGACTTGGCTGAGAGATAGTTAAAAGGACACCCTAACCAAAAAGAAAACATGATGTAATAGAAGATAAGATAATTTATTAGTAGTCATTAACATAGCTCCGTTTCTGTTGCCAACATGTGCCTGGAATTTGCATCTAATTTTAAATATTAAAATCATCTCTGTCAGCAAAATATGCGATAAACTACTTTTCAAAATTTCTTAATTGAAAATAAATGTGAATTTATGCTTTGACATCCAAATGTATTTTATTTAATTTAATCGATAATATAATTTATTTACTAAAACAATTTTTATAATTTATTTATTAAAACAATTTTTATAATTTATTTATTAAAACAATTTTTATAATTTATTTATCAAAACAATTTTGGCAGGAATTCATGAAAAGTAGAAATTTGCCTCGAAAAACTTCCGTTTCTGGCATAATTAAAAATCAATTTAAAAAATCATGTATCGATATATCGATGATTTTTTTTTATGCAATGATATGGTATAGATTTTTATTTTGATCGATATTTCCGACCTCTAGTAATAATTAATAATGGATACAGTATACAGTTATAAGCAGAATTCGAATCTTGTGATTTTTTTTATGTTAGAGCACTGAAGTAGTCTTGGTTGTCCTCAAGCAAAATTTCTTGTCCTAAAATTTTTCAAAGTTACAGATTATTAATACTAGACGTTTATTTTGAAGAATTTGTTAGAATAGCTTAATAAAGGTTTAGTCATAAAATAATTGTAATATTTACTTGCATATTCATTGATCGCAATAGCAAATGAAGTTTAAGAAAGTGGATTCATACCTTTAATAATATGGGTCTATACCGTAAATATGTGAATTTAAGAAATTAAAAGAAAAGGAAGTCAAGAACATGAAAAGGAAAGAAAATTAAGTTAAGAAAAATTAAGAATATGAAAATTTTAGAAATTCTATTTATGGTTACCCAAAGGAGGACTGAAATTTTTGTGTAAGTTGCCCTTTTAAAATCTGGTTGCCTAGGGCAATCGGATAACCATAAACTTCGACTCCTGGTTATAAGGCTCAATACAATAAATACAATTTTCAAAAATAATGAACTCCTTTATCGATTAGCTATAAAATATTTTATGATTATATTTTTCTTATATTAGTATATTCTCTAGAATCAAGTATGTAGTTTAATTATACATAATTTATTCCCTAGAAACTTTAAATGTTTTCCATTTCCCATTTTTCAGTTTTTTTTTTTTTTTAATTATTTCATCAACATTTTATATAAAATTGCAACTTTTATAGAATGGTAACAATACATTTGAACTTTTTCATTTGTTTTACTAATCTATATTAATAATAAATGTAGAAGCGCACATTAAACATTCCTACATAAAATATTTTTATAAAAGTCCTCAAAACGTAATCAATAACCCTAGAAAACAATCAATATAAACATCAAAAATAATACGTAGCAGATAAACTACTAACTGATAATATAATTTTATCAAAAAATTTAAGTTTGAAAATTATCTGTTTTGATTAATAAAACAATATATCCTTAATTGTATATAACACGTTTCATAGTATTTGATATTATTTGAAGAGAAA
The DNA here is from genome assembly GCA_963978545.1 of Linyphia triangularis. Classification (NCBI taxonomy): domain Eukaryota; kingdom Metazoa; phylum Arthropoda; class Arachnida; order Araneae; family Linyphiidae; genus Linyphia; species Linyphia triangularis. The sequence continues at coordinate 88,957,963 of OZ021724.1, forward strand.
AAGTAATGCCAAACTGAAAACTTACTATCACTCAAATAAATTTATATAATAATATTTTATGTATAATCTTACAGCTGTCCGCAACTGGAGATTTACATGAAATAAATTCGATTCTCATACATTATGAACTCTACATGCATAAATATATTATTGATGATGATGTATAAGAGTATTTAATGCAAAAATCAATATTATTTTGCTTTGGTACAATAATCTGCTGGGGTAATAAAACATATGTTAAAATAAACTGTAAGAAACCTTACCGGAATAAATTTCTTTTAAGTAAAACTTAAGAAATCGTAGGCGAGAAAATGTTTAATTTCTTTATAAAAAAAACCACAGGAAATATTAACTAAGGAAAAATTAGTGCTTGAATTGTATCCAGTATTTGTTTGACTTTTAGGCAGCGCGAACAAATACATAATAGAATTGATGTACCTTATAAGCCATACTTTATATTTATCAATATTACATAATTTATAATTAAATTCAAGAAGTTTACATCATATCATAGTTTTTAATTTTAAAAGTAATCATGTAATAACCTCCTTTACCTTCCCACTAAAGTTAAAATGGAAAAATAAATATTTCATATTTTTGAAATATTCACATCACAAAAAATTCATGCAACCTAAACAGAAGCTTAACTACATTCTGTAAAATTGAAATATCATGTTCGCATTACAAAATTACAAAACATAAATGGCAACCTAAACAAAATCATAATTAGGTTCAGCAAAATTTAAATGCAATATTCACATCACAAAAAATAAATATATACAACCTAAACGAAATTAGATTATGGTAAATAACTAAAATATTAATGATAAAAATATGTATTTTGGTAAACAATTTAAAACTAAAGGAAAAATATTATTCAACGTTACGAATTTCTAATGCACAGTTTATGACAAAGCCCTTTTATCTTTTAACCAACAAACAGCTCACCTTTTTAAAATCGCATCAAAAATAAAGTCGCTTTCAAACTTAGTCGAAACAAACGACTTATACCAGTTGCCTTCTTAACATTTCGTTTTGAAGCATTATAGTTTATTCCGAGAGGCATATTATCGAGTTCTATGAGTATGTGGAGATAGGGATTAATTTAAGACTTCGTTTGCTGTATCATTGTTAATATCTAAAGGGGTATGATAATACGCAAGTATAAGTTTGTTTAGATTTTTTTTCACTTTATAAGTATTTGTTAAGGATTAAGATTCTTTTTTAAATGATATCTTAACAATTGAGTAGTACGTTTTGTTTGAAATAAGGTGTATGAATGTATTGCTATTTTCATTGGCTCAGACGAGAATTGCAATAAACTCATGTACTTTGTTAATATTTGTTTTGGGGATTGTTTTTATTTGTTATGGATTATTGTCAAGAGAAATGAAGCTAATATGTAAATATTGCTTTAAATGTTGACTTTTGATGATTGAGGTATTTGATTGAATTGAAAAACTTGGATCTTTTATGATGTAAATTCAATCAATATTTTAAGTGTTTTTAAATGTTAAATCAAAATATAAATTTTTGGCTTGAAAATTGATAATTTAATTATTTCATTACAGTCCATGACTTACAAATTTATTAAATTAAATTTTTTGCATGGTTATTGTTAGTAAAAAATAGAGCATTTGTTGAAATGGAAATTTTTGAAAAATGTATAAGAGATTAAAGTCACTTACAATGTCGAATTATGTAAAAGTATACTATCGTCGTGTATTGAATTACCCCAGGTAACACAGGGGTATTGACCAATCTATGCCGAAACTCGAGTATCGTTCCGAAATACACGATTGTTTAAAAAATAAACATATTAAAACCTACTCAAAACATATTTTCCCCCTTCATCCTTTCTTATAAAAATACATTTCAATTTTAAAACTCAGCATCAACATTTCAAAAATTCCAGTATAGTTTACCCAGCACTGGGTGAGATTGGCCAAAATCCGAAGCAACAGCCAGTCTACAACAGTTCACATCGGAATTGGCGAGTGAGCCAACGTATTTGTTTTACTGGGGGCATTGCACAAATTGAGTAATATATGTATGAAACGATATAAATCATTCAATAGTGGAATCAGTCACTGTGGAAATAAATTAATTTAAGCAAATATTTTATTATTTAATATACCATCAGCATTAATTGTTTGTTATTGATAAATTGTTTGTTACGAGCATGAAAAACATTAATAGTAATTTATTAAAGTTGCCGGTTTTATTGAAGCATAAGTAGATAGTGTTGGGAAGAATATCTTTAGATACTTTTCATTGATGAAGATATTAAATATCTTTTATATTAAACTAAAAATACCTATTTTATTTCTTTCCTAATGCCTCTTCATGCTCTAAAAAAGAAAGAAATCCAAAATAAATTTTAGTCTGTTACGATACCGTTTTATGAATAACGAGAGGAAGAAAAAAAAATAGCACTAGCATTTTTTTTTTTTTTTTCTTCTTTTTTTTTAAACTCTTTTATTTATTTTGGAAAGTTATTTTTTCTTAGTTCATTTTATAGAAATGGTCTGCTGTTTTGTTCATACTTTATTTAACACAAGTTTAGATTTAGTAAAGTACATTTTTCAAGTATGTAATTACATTGAATAGTATGTTATAAGTTTCTCAAATTAAAGTAATTTATAATTAATGGTATAATTAATTCCCGAATTAATGATTAAAAATATTAATTACTAAAATTCTATGTCATAAGGAAAAAGTTAATTGGCATAAAATGTGCCCCAAATTTCAAATATATATTCAAGGACTCCAAGGGATTTTTTCTTGCATTTATGTATCTTCATTTCTTATTTGATTCACTCTTAGAAAATCAACGCATTAGAAGTTCAGATTAATTTAAGGTTTAAACAGTGTGTGAACAACCTGTTTCATAATCACTTTATTGTGTTTCTTTATTTATTGCCTAAACATGTTTGTAAATAACAATTATTGTAAATTTAAGTGCTACTCGTCATTTAACGTTTACATAAAAACACGTGTTTATGTATTGTCTCTCTGGATACTTTTCACTTTATATCAATTTAAACTCATTAGTAAAAATAAATTCAAGCATACAGAAGAAGCATAGATGCACATAAAATACAGCTTTTTTTTTATTAAAGAATATTTAGATTTTTTTATTAGATAATTTTTTTTATCAGAAGAGTTTTTTTTTTTTTTTTTTTAATGCTAAGGGAATATTTTAATAAAGGAATACTTTAAAAAGATCGGGTAGTTTTATTATCTGTTATGAAAAGTATAAACAAAAAACTTACTTTATAATGTATTATATATATATATATATATATATATATATATATATATATATATATATATATATATATATATATATAAAGAGCATGAAACTCATATGAAAAAATGCTTTTAAAATTAATAACAAGGATATTTAAGAAACAAATGTAAATTAAACTGACAATGTTTCTGGTATTCAGCGATTGTCTACTTTTATTCTTTTTCAAGTCATTTAAAATATATAATTTTTGTAACTCCCAACTGACGTAACGACACCTTGGAGATTTATGCGTTTGATGCAAAGTTTATTTGAAAAAAAAAAAACAAAAAAAAACAACATTTTTTTAGTTTATAAACTTCTTTAAAAACTTGAGTAAACATTTGCCTAAAAGAATCGTTCCGAAAAAAGGAGTGAAGGGATTTATATTGAAGATTTAAAATAGTTAAGAGAGGAGAATAATGTAAAACGTATTAAAATGTGTACCACTTTTCTTTATCTCCATCATGAAATCGATTTGTACTTTTAAGTTTTAACACGTTGAGCCCCACGCGAATTCTTAAGGAACTCCCTTTTCATGCCACGCGTGCTGCTTAGAAGCGCTAGTATTGCGGTATAACATTGCGAAGCTCACTACCTACAGATTCGAAATTTACTCTATACAGCTGTGTAAATATATTAGGTCCATTTTTTCTTATCGCAGCAGAAGATATTTATGTTCAGTTGGTTGGTTGTTTTCAGATTATCTGGCGCCGTCAGCAACACTAGGGCTATAATGCGCCGAAACATTCGTCATTTGACAAGCCAACATACATTTCAAACACCCATGCCTAACACGGGACTCGAACCCGCAGCCTCGATATTTATGTTCAGAATGAAATGCTTGTAGACATTCATTCAACATGTTATGCGCCAAGTCTGTTTTGTCTTGTTTATCGTTCGGCTCGCGACTGGGGTTCCTCTTACTACAAAGAAATATGTTATGAAAAAATATGTGACACAATATGGTAGAGTGATGGCCAGAAAAATGACTCTACGAGTTGTTACATTTTGGGATACCTGCGAAGGACAACCGTTTTTATCTTTACCGTGTTTCAGTAAAATGCCTTAATGATATAATCCTGTAATAAATAAAAATTAAGTAAATTTTAAATAAACTTGCAGTAATTTCTTTAAGCAATGTAATTTTTTTTTTTTTTTAGTTTTATATCATATTTTACACTGTCATCCACTGACGGCTGATGCGGACTAAGCGGAAAGTTCAGTGTCAGTTATCACCAAAGTCTGAAATGGCGCTTAACGTGTTAAGTAAATAAGCTACCTCATTTATGGAACTTTCTGTAACTAAGGAACTTATGCTTTTCTAAGAGTAACAACACATTGAAAAATTAAAATAATTATAAATTGTAATTTGTTATTTGTCAATAAAGTGTGATCACTGAGAATTTTTCGGGTTAAAAGGTCTCTAACTTAGCCGAAATATAATGTGCCACAAAGAGTGAAATAATTAAGAGGGTTCAGGACTCAAAATTCTACAATCTTTATAAAAAGCATCATTTTTCTGAAATTTTTTATGCACTACTGTATTATGCTTTAAAATTCAAAAAACTGTTTTAAATTAAATTATATTAAAATTAAAAATTAATTAATTAAATTAAAAAAATATTTTTAAAAAATAAATAAAAACTCAAAATTAATTTTGACAATATTTAAATTTAATATATTTAAAAACTTTTTTAAAAACATCACTTTATTTTTTAATTGAATTTCTTCTTATGATTCATATCATAAATTTTATTCAGGATGTTTCAATAAAATATTTAGAAAAAAAAACAAAAAAAAAACTTTGTTCAAAAACTATATAAAGCACACAGTTTTCTAAGTTCCAAAAACTTATTTAAAAAATGTTAAATCAAAACACACATTTCCTGAAGACAAGCTAAAAAAAAAAAATTATGAAAAATAATTGTGGAAAGTTTCATATATTTATAACATATAGTTTTTAAGTCATTTAAACTAAAAAAAAATGTCATCACCGATAAAAACCGTTTCAAAGTTTCAAGATAGCACGTCTGAGATACAGTTGTCATATAACAAAATCTTTAATATTTCAAGTTCTACTAATGATAAAAATAAAGTTTTTATGTAAGTTTATTTTTAAATATTTTTACTATTTTTTACAATATTACAAAAAAAATTCAGAATTTTTAAAATTTTAAGTCCCAGATCCCCTTAAAGGAGTATAAATAAACTGCAAGAGCACTTAAGGTGACTATTAATCGTAACTGTTTGATCCAATCTATTTTTTAATTTGTATAAATTGTTTGGAAACTTACTGTGTCACAAACACTGATCGTTTTCGCAAGTCATCTATATTAACTTCAAGTTTGTTTGTGTGTTAGTGTTGGGCAAAATCTTCTAAATGCTAATGGCCCACTTCCCGTCAGCCAATCCCGCTGACATATATGCTCGTTGTCGATGAAAATGTATTCTATCAAGTTTTTGATGGTGTCACTAAAGGGCGTTTTTACACAGTTCAATCCAGACACAAAGCCATATATATTCAAGCATATACAATTTTATATTGTATTATGCTATTAAATGACTAAAACGTCCTCCTGTTAATGTTAACGACATATGATAAAACAAACCTGCCATTTCGATGTTCTCAAATCGTTTATATTAACGGATTTTGTTTGTGGCTAGTACAATCTTCGAAAGCTAATTAACCAACTTACCCTAATTTAACCCTTTGAAGAAAGAATTTCGATTTTATATCTGATTTCAATGACATTTGGTGACATGTGCCTTCTTTATGTGTAGAAAAATGATAGAGTGTACTTCCTTTTTTTTTTTTTTTTTTTTTTTCTGCAAAAAAATATATATTTATTTTAACTTTTGTAAGTGGTTACGTTATGAAACCACAATGCAAGTAATAGTGAACACAAACGACATCAAATTTTTCCGAATCAAATTATTTCTGCATAAGAAATTGCACTTTGTTTCAGGTCATATAAAATCGCAAAATTACATGGATTATTTATAATATGCTAGAAAACAGTTTCGTTTTGCCAGTAAACACAACTCGACTTTACAAGTGGTTTCTGTGTGGAACCACTATTCTTCAAATGGTTAATCGAGATGAAAGTTGGCAGATAGCCTCGTTGTTAGTGACAATGCCATCTATCATGTTTCGGGATAAAAAGTTAGTAAATTAAAAGTTAGTTAATCACGTGGAATCAATGTTTTTCTTTGTTGTGACCAAACACTATGAGAACTCTATCAGATCTCAAGACCGTTTAAGTAAATTGCAACTGATAATAAAAGTTAGAAATGCATTAAAAAGATTTATAGAAAAACTTTGTTTCTATAGGTTAAGTTCTTTAAGTGCGAACGAGTGTTAAACCTCAAAAATATTAAAATTTGCATTAGAGTTTGAATTTTTAAAAAGCAGTTTATATATTCCCAATCGAAATGATGTCAATAGTCGAAATCGTTGTACAAATAAGATTAAAAATACTTCAGTTTCAGTAACAGTGTGTTTTTATTCTTCTTGATAAAGTGCTTCTTTTTCATTTCGAAACTGCAAATAGAAAACTTTCTGCTGGATGCATTTGGATAAATACGCAACTCAATTTAAGGAAATGGTGAGGAAAAACTAAAATTTGAGCAATATCCTTGAAGAAAATGTTGTCGAAATCAGTTGCTTAAGAAATTAATTCTGCAAGAAAATAATTGGTTGGAAGTAATTTTGTGTCTTCTGGCGGATGAAAACTTCTTGCATGTTATCCCAAGTAATTTCTTTTTACGCACGCTCTAAGCTACAAGCAGACCAATGTCGATTTCCTTAGTTTTATCTAGAATCCCACACTGATTTCAAACGTTTGTAAACTTAGATGGTCTGTCCATTCACCTGTCATTCAAAAGAAAACGTACCTTTCACAATTCTGGAACTGCTGGATGATTTTAGGTAAAATTCGATAGATGCTTAAGGTTACGGATCAATTGGATCTTAAGAAAAAATAAATACAAATTCAAAGTTTGAAGACCAACAACAAGCTCAAGACCCAACAGAAATTATACAAATTTGACACATATATGCAATCGTACTGAAGAAATGCAATACATAATACAAGCTGACATAGTTTATCGAATCCAACAATACACTAAATAACCCAAATTAAATACATAAAATTATAAATTACTTATCTAGCCAGGGTAATCCAATCATTGGCATATTGTATATCTGTAATGCAATATGTTAATGATTGAATTACACTGCATATCTATCCCTTAATGCATATATGTCTTTAAACTCTTTACACTCTGTTTCTTAAAACTTCCTAAGGATTTTACAACATTTACCGGCAAATCATTCCAACCATTGATATCCAAGGATTCGGAAGCTCCGAAATCAAGATTTTCCTTCCTTTTAATTTTGTTATAATAAATAGCGGTAGCCGAAAAAAAAATTGCAACAATGGATAAAAATGACTAAGATAAAATATCAAAAACTTCATATTATGGTTAGCCTCTCCAATTCAATGTGACTAACATTTACTGAATATTTCTCAGAGAAGTCCTCAAATCAAAATGTCTTTGGCTTGAGGCTCCATTTGATGAAGAAAACCTGAGGATATTTTTAACTGAGAAAGAAGCTGTCGGCATTGTTTTTTTTAAAAGTGGAAGCGTGTTTCGGCACTGATTTCCTGTGTCATCTGTCTTTGGCGGCCGTCTCATTTGTCAGCGGGACACTTGAAAACATCTCTCGCGTTGCACAATTAAGACGGATGTCTCTTTTGATACGATTTGTCACCGGCCTCATTTCTCTTTGACTTAAGGTGGTTGAAAGTTGAGCTTTCATGGACGTCAGTTGGGTCATAGTTGAAATTCAATCGGCCGTTTGATTAGTTGGTCTTGAGTTTCAGTTGGTAGTTTATTAATTATTTCATGGGAAAGGACAAGAAAGATATGTCCAGTGGTCTGTGTAGGAAATTGTATCCTGTTTTGTGAATTTGTAATTTTTGTTGAAAATTTATAATTCTTTATGTGAATTTTTTTTAAATCTTTTATTCAATTTACAGGAAAAAAAATAATCAAATTACAAAAAATTTTGAAAAAAATAAAGAAAAGTTTTTTAACGAAAACGTATGGAGCATGTTAAAGAAAGAATATTATTTCTATGAAAATATGGAATTATATGATGATATAAATCAAGTTGTTAAGCATTAGTTTTAAATTGACATTTTTTTAAATATAAATTTTTTTAGAAAGGTTCTTTTTTTCTAACTCGGAGTTTGTTGAAGGGTCAGTAAAAGGATAAAAAAAAATTCTAAACTAACCCCTGTAGTCTTAATTATTTTTCGTCACTTCAAAACTATGTTTCCACTAATAAGACTAGATTAAATTTCATAGAGGAAATATATTCCGAAAAATCTATTCAGGAAAAAAAATCGATTTTTTTCCCTATATTATTTTAAAGCAAGACTATATATCACAATCTTCATCCTAGTTTGTTGGTTTGTTATATTAGTGAGAGCAGCGAGAATCTACTTCGAGGATAAACATCTTAAATTGTGGATTCATCTGACATTCGTTAAATGTTATTTCGTAAACGGCGACATCATACATATTGGTCAATCATCATTTAACCCCGATTTTAAGATTCAAATCAAATATATAAAAAAGTTTATATAAGTTTTCATTGAATATAGTAAAAGACTTTTTATAATTTCTCTAATTCATTACACACTAAAATAAATTACTTTAAAGCTTGTAGTTTTTAAACCGTTAATGCTATTGCAAAAAATCCACACAATGAAAAATAACATAAAACCAATAGTATTAAAAGTTTGAAAAATCTTCTCTTGTTCGTATTATACCATTTTCAACTATTTAAAAACCTTTCATTTATTTGGAAACACTCAATTCTGAAAGTATGAATCCGATCTATTATTATCATAAAAAAAATGCTATTGATTTTCAATAACAGACGAGTTCATTTTCCACCCATTGATGGGAGAAAATTTGAGTACTACTGAAAATGATTAGATTCCCATTTTCATTTGGGCGAATTTGTTAATGTATAAAACTGGTGAATATGGATAGTAAAAAACATGTTTGTGACTTGAAAAACCATTTTGCAAATGTGGACATATATCCGATAATAATCTAACAATACTATCTATAAGTACTAAATAAAAACACTTTATTGAACACTCATTAAATTAATAAATACACTTCATTAAACATTTATAAGGTAACAATCCACTCATACTATCAACATAAACTAAATAAAAGTTACTTTATGTTGAATTATTATAATCACTATAAAGTAGTACAATGAAACCAACTTGCAAAACTATTTATATGCATTTGTACAGATACACTCGGTAGGGGCTACACAATCCAGTGACTTATGAATTTAACCTTCTTGCCAAATATTTTCACTAGAAAACTCCCAATTCAACAATCTCCTAACAACGGCGCCGCCAAAAGCGAATCTCAAATCGCGTAATCGCGCCAACCCCCTTCAAACAATCTTGTAATTTGTGTTTTCTCTCAATTCTCTCCCCCTTTCCACCCCCCAACAAAAGGAAGGTGTATCGAAGGAGGGGGGCAGCAAACGGACAGGAATCCGGCGCAAACGATCGATCCGGGAATCATCTGGCAGAGGTGCCCCTTCCCCCCCCTTCTCCTCTCTCCCGAAGCAGTATTAGTTGCAGCGGTGTGGCAACAGCGATGGAGAAGGTAGTTCTGGTAGATTCTTGTAATTAAAAACGAGGCTGGTAGTTTATGGGGGATAGAGGGATTGTCGTTTGCAGGGTTTTATACCCCCCCCCCCCCTTTTCTGTAAAATGGAGAAGTTTTTAAAAATGAAGGAGTAGCTCGGGTTGTTTTAACCCCTTCAGGGAAAAGGGTTGGGAAGTTTCACTTTGTTGGATATTTAATTGCGTCGGAAGAGACTGAGAATGGATTTCATTATCCATGTGATGATTATGAGAGGGTTTTCTTATCGCAACTGTCGGCGTTTACTTATCGTAATTACCCATTCAATGTAAACAATATGACGTCTTTTAAAAAGGAAAAATATTAATCTTCACATATCCGAGGGGCGCTACTTGGGTTAGAAAGTCTAACGTTTCTAAAACATAAAAGTAGTTCTCCAAGTGGCACAAGTATTCTAACCAAACCTGATATGGATCATTGAAGACTGGCCGTTGTTGCGGATCTTTGCCAATCTAGTCCAATTCTTAGATAAAAGATACTGAAAGTTTTGTAATGTTGATGCACAGTTTTAAAATTGAAATATGTTTTTATAAGAAATCAAGGTGGACTAATAAAAATATTGTGTGATGTTTTTGACTTTTATAAAAAAAAAATCGTGTATTTTGGAATGATACTCGAGTTTCTGGTAAGATTGGCCAATCTTTCAAAACCCTTCTTTGTAATATTGGCCAATGCTATTGGGCTTCTAGGATTGTTATGGAGGGTACATATAATATACCAGGTGACCTTTCAAGCGGGAAATTTGTAATTTTCAATTTGCAGTGTAATACGAAAAACCCTGTTCCATTGCACATCCACACAAAAGACAAAATCCCCGTTGAATCCACTCATTTCTGAAATTAGACATTGCAGAACTTTCATTCAGTATATCACATCCGAGTCCTTTTCGTACCTGATGAGTATTCTGAATCCAAACCATTTGTTCAACAACCTAGAGTGTCACAAGATGTTTTCTGGATGTACTTTCAGGTGGTTGTGCTACTCAGTCGTGCAACATTCCAAAACATTCACTGTGGAAATCTCAAGTAGTTCCAGTTACAATCAGCACCATTTAAAGTTAATCCAGTTCATGCAAACAAAGTTTGTAGAACTTCAATGGTGGGAATCAAACTCACTGCTATTGCTTACTTTGGTCATGCTCAAATGGGAATTCATAGACCAACGTACTTTTTTTTTTTTGTAGTATTCAGAATCTTCTGTACAACAGGCAATTTTTATCCCATCGAAGTTTCATGGCAGTCGTTCTAGATCACTAACTTCCGAAACAGATCTGTTGCTCTCTTTACACCAGAAATCTAAACTTACCGAGTGTGGCCTGAATGCATCAGTTAACAGGCTAGTCCCAAACACAGTAGAGTTGGGGTTAGAAAAGGGAAGATTTGCTTCATGGCCCTCTGAACTTGTTGAAAGGTGTTCGAACTCATGGCTTGTGGTAATTGTGACAACATCGAGTACGTTAACCCTTTGTTGACAGTGACAGAAGATGCAGAATCTTTCAGGAAGGAATTGTTGACTTTCAAATGAAGTAACTGCAAAACAGTGAGATACAGAAGGAAGAAACAGCGTGGTATGTTGGATAGACAGATATTGGATTTTAAATATGCCAGTTTGCAAAATTGATGGATGGGTGCAAATTTGATGATGACTGTATATGGTTTACAGATTGCGACTCGTTTTCTTTTGAACGATTTGTTAACACATTGTTGACCGGCAATTTTACCGAGAATTTATCTCATATCACAAAATATTATTTCGTAATTGCTCAGACTTGGGGCCCCAAAATTTTCAAAATTGTTGTAGTTAAATTGAACACTGGATTTTTTTTTTAACATTTTCAATTACGTTTTAATCACAAATAAACAATAAACTTAAACTGATCTTAATTAGCAGTCGTTAAACAACTAAATCTCGGGGGGGGGGGGGGGGGAGTAACATTAAAGTGAATTACATTTTGGTTGATTTTTTGTTGTGCGATTTTGGATTTTAGAAAATGGTTATCAATAAACTTGGGCGGAAAAAGCTTCAAGACTAAAGGCGGAAATGCTTCAAGTAAACACTGTCAATATAGGTACTGGGCGCCTTTCCAAAATTTTATATAGGGCCCTCAAAACATGACGTGCTTTGGGCCCCCGAAGGATGCGAATCAGGCCTTGAACAGCGCACTGAGAAAACAGCGGTAATGCGAAAAAAAAAAAAACGTTTGGCCATGAAAGCATGAGTTAACTCATGACTGGTCAACAATATGTTAATAAACAAAGCTGGTTGGTTGGTTGTTTTCAGATTATCTGGCGGCGTCAGCAACACGAGGGCTATAATGCGCCGAAACATTCGTCATTAGACAAGCCAACATACATTTACAAACACCCATGCCTAACGCGGGACTCGAACCCGCAACCTCGCGGTCTAGAAGCTAGCACGCTAACCACTATACGAAACAAAGCTGGTAAAATAGGGATGCTGAAAACCCGTTTGTTTGTACAACATCAAATAATTTGAAAAATCTAATTGTAAATAAATAAAAATACAATTTTAAATTATTCTTTAAAAATACCAATTGGTTAGAAAAAAAAAAAAAAAAACATTTGGTTTAAACTATGGTTCAAACCGTGGTTTAAACCAATTGGTTTAAACCGTGCCAACCCTGCTTCCTAAATAAAAGACTGAAAAGTGTTGTATATTGCTAGTATATTACAATATAAATGGGTTGAACACCCATTGTATAACTGTCATTGATCTGTTATCAATAACAACAACAAAAACGAAAATATGGTTTGGGTTACCACTTCATAAGAGGTTGTATGATTCAACATTACGTACGAGTCAATAATTCTATAACGTTAATTAATACGAGTGACGATGTGGTAATTCCTAAATAAACGACTGAAAAATTTCCTAAATATAAGTACAACAATACAAACAGAGTATGGAAATAATAATAAGTTTTAAATCTGATTTTGTTTTTTAGAAACCCCATAAAACACATTTTTTCCCCGAAAACCAGTTTGCAATACAATTATATTTCCTTGGGATATAATTATGATTAGAAACACTGAACAGAATTGAATCATCCGGTGTTGGATATTTTTATTACGAATTTATTTAAGAAACTCTAGTTAACAAATTAAGTTTCCCTTGATTTTCTAGGATTGTTCATACGTTATAAAATAAACTATTCATATATTTGCGATAGTTGATGCCTTAGATAATTAAAACTTAATCACATACTTTACATATACTAAAGCATCATTAGTAAAGCAAGAATATATCCTCATGTCGAAGATAAAGTAACGTTTATTTTAAAAGATAATGATATCTTCTTTTTTTTTCAGAATTGTTTAATGCATAGAATATTGTAGGTTAGACTCGTAAAATATTTATAAAATCCAAATTTCTCAGATTCGAGGATATTTAATTCCATTGGTAAGAATCAAAAGCGTAAACGAATAGCACATGCTATTTCTTCTAAAATGAATTCCATTCGATAAAAACATAGAATGACAGTTATTATTGGAAAAAGCCAATTTCAAACTCAGTGCGTAACTTTAATAACAAAACTTTAAAATTATACATAAAAAAAAATCAAGTTCAATTGATGTATACGATTCCACTAAAAGTGGAAAAGTGTATATACACTCAACCAAAACATTTTTTAATGGTTGGTTGTTTTCAAATTATCTGGCGCCGTCAGCAGCACGAGGGCTATAATGCGCCGAAACATTTGTCATTAGACATGCCAACATACATTTACAAACACCCATGCCTAACACTGGACTCGAACCCGCAACCTCGCGGTCTAGAGGCTAGCACTCTAACCACTATACCGTTTGGTCGGCAATTTTTAATGGAAAGAGACTTGATAACTCAAATATATGACTTCAAATCTATTGAAGTAGTACAACAAAATAGTCGCTATTTTTAGTCTGAAATTGAAGTATGTTCAAAATGAGAAATTTAATTCATATAATTTCAATCTATAAATATATATTGGATCATCCACCTTTAAACTCGATTATATACTTCGCCAGTGGAGCTAGAAATTATGTACGTTATGTACTATAAGCAATACAGCCTAATCATAAATCTTTCCCTACTCACATTTCACTGCAAATAATACAGACATGGCATTAATGCAGTTATTAATAGCGTCATGTAATGTGTGTAAAATTCTACATAAGTTGTATATAATAGATTATGCCTTTTTAATGATGTTTTGTGTTGATGTCACTTGTAAATATTAAAAATAAACATATATTAGCTACATAGAATTAACATCAAGCTCACCTACTGTTTTTTGCTTACCGCCATTCAATACATTGTAAACGAAAATTTGGTGAACTAGTTGTATGCAATTTTTTTTTAAACCTGACTCCAAAGTGGTTACTTCAATTGGAAGTTTCACGATACAAAATCTTTACAGAAATCTGTACTTGAACGTTAAATTAACTATTTAAACTACTGGGAATTTCTCACCTTTCGGTAGGTCTTTAAAAAAATTAATGTTTGCATTTGTGATTCAAGTAGGGGAAAAGTAGTAAATATAGATATAAGAATATTTTTTTTTTCACTAATAAAAGAAAAATATGTGGCTGTGGTTTTCTTTGAGTGACATCTTTAAACATTCACATTTTAAGTAAACTAATTTCAAAATTGTTTTTCTTGAGATGCGAAATTTTTTGTTGAATTTATTTTGTCAAAATGTTACATTAAAATCTTAAAACAACAGAATATTTTAAACATTGTAAATATATTGTAAATATATTATAAATACATTGTAAATATATTAGAGACTACCCAAGTAGCACACCAGTATTGACCAATGTCCGAAACAAAGGTTTCCGAAGATTGACCCATCCTGGCCGAAACTCAAGCATCGTTCCAAATTGTACGATTTAAAATAAACATGTCAAAAATATCACAAAACATATTTTTTAGCTCTCGGTGCTTCCTTATAAAATATATTTCAATTTTAAAACGGTGCATAATTTCAAGACTTTCAGTATACTTTATCCACCATTGGGTAAGATTGGTCAATATAGGTATCAATCTACAACGGTTCATGTTGGAATTGGCTAATGTCGAGTGGTATAGGCCAACGTATTTGGGCTACTGGGGTAATTACTGAAAAAATCAAACATGGCTTAAGGTTATCTACTTTTGGTGTAAATAAAAAATACAATATTACAAATCTTCCATTACCTCGAAGCATTCCTCATT
The DNA here is from genome assembly GCA_963978545.1 of Linyphia triangularis. Classification (NCBI taxonomy): domain Eukaryota; kingdom Metazoa; phylum Arthropoda; class Arachnida; order Araneae; family Linyphiidae; genus Linyphia; species Linyphia triangularis. The sequence continues at coordinate 88,973,216 of OZ021724.1, forward strand.
GGAACATCTATGATTTTGAAGATTAGAAAATGTAAGTTAATATATTTATGTTTAATAAGTAAGCAAGTCACTATAATCTGCACCACTTCCGTCTTAGCAAAGTTCAAGATTCAAAATGAATGTATGTATATAATGCTAAGAAAACAATAAATATGTAGCATTAGTTGTTCATTGCATTAAAAACTTAAAACAAAGCTTTCTAACCATTCATACAAATCATTTTGAAAGTAATTCTCTTCAATCAAGGTGAAAATATTTGAAATTGCTTTTGAAAATCGTTATTTATTTCAATAACTCTTTTTACAGCGATCTAATTTTATGTTCATGAATAAACACATTTGAAAAACAATCATGTAAAAATTTTTATATGCAGTCAAGTCCATTTTCGTTAATTTCATCTCAAACACTAACTTTCCACTTATCGTATTTTAAAAGTTGAACAAGTTAAAAAAAAAAAACGAAAAGTCGTCAAAAGAGGCTTAAAAAAGCTTAAATCTTGTTTTTCTTCCTCCCTTTTTAACTCCCCACTTTTCGGATCAGTGGATTTTATGTAACGCTTCGTCGTAAATTATCCTACTAATAAAAGCACTGTGTATTTTTCATCAACGTTAACCGCCCCTATAAATTTTTTCACTCTTTCATGACGGTCTATTAGTGACGCTAATGTTTCTATAGAAACGAAGATTTCTTTTTTGCTTTTCCGATAGCTTGATCAAAGTTGGCTGCGCATCTCTCTTCTTGGCGACATTCTATAAAAAGTTAGTTTTTTCTTGCTTTGTTTAATTATAGGTTTTGCCCTTAACTAAATGCAATGAGATTTATTAAACAAAGGTAAACATATCCAGATTTTTTTTTTCAAATACTACGAACACGATCGAAATGTTCAATATACTTTCGCATCCAGAAGAGAATGTTGTTCGAAACCCCAAATTTATGTTCTTTCGTTTTTAGGAAAAGATACTTTTTATTAAATCCTTTATTTTAACTTTGAATTTGTGTGTGTGTGGGGGGGGGGGGTATGTTTTTCGTTGCCAGGTAAATCTGCGGAGGCTTAACTAACCCACTTGCCGTAATCCAATCAGGTTGAAACTTGGCAGATAGTTTTGATGTTGATGCCTAAATGCATTCTATCATATTTTAGGGGGTGTCACTCTCACTTAAAGGTCTTTTTTACACAAGATTCTATAATCGCTTCGGAATACTAATAAATTTCAAGTAACAGATCACTGTTGAAACTTTTTCCTGTTGCCAAATTATTTTAATCAAAATAAATAAAAGAAAATTCAACGTTAATGCAAAAATTCATTATGGCATGTAGTTCACTCAATTTCACTTTGCGTTGAGAAGAACTCTATAAGTGAAATAATTTTAACCGATAATTGGTGAAACTCTTTCCTGATGCCAAAATTATTTTAATCAAAATAAATAAAACATGTGTGTTGCTATTGCCATTCGTCAGACTTATTAGCTTTTATTCACGTTCTATTATCCAGAAACCAAGCTTAATTCAAACATGATCAATTTGGCGATGTATAACGACTGAAACCCTTTCCCATTAAGGTCGACGAGGTAAAATTTTCGGAGAGTCAATGAACCCACTTTCCGTCTTCCAATCTAGTTGAAACTTGGCTAATAGACTCGTTGTGTATGACAATTTATTTAATAAAGTTTTGGGGGCAAAAAAAGAAGTTACTGAATAGTTAGGAATGGATCTTTTGTTCTTAGAGGTCAAACACTATGAAAATTGATCAGAGTTTAAGAAGTTTCAATTGCAGATAAAAACTGTCCAATGCATGTAAAGAATTTATATTAAAAACTTTGTATATTATATAAACCTAATTTACTCCACGTCAATTATTAGTAAAGCAATATAACACTATTTTAACTACTACTAACAAAGTAATTGTTATTAATTATTTGAAAATGTAACCTAATTTTTCTGTCAAATTCAATAAAATTTCAAAAAGCGAGGGTTAACTGCCCCGTTACTTTATTGAGTCTTCAATTAGTGATTATAAAGTAATGCATGGACGGGATATTCCAAGCATAAACATTTATTTGCAGTAACTTTGCTGAAGAATGTATGGAATCAAGTGAACCAGGCTGTCTGAAAGGGAATTGAATAACTTGGAACAACGTGATGACTCATTTCATATGTTTGCATATGAATTTTGGTAAATGAATAATTAATTAAATTACAATCATTATTTCGACGAAATTAAAATTTAAGGGGACATGGTACCTAAAAAATGACGAAAATGTCAATTTTTATCCCATAATGTGGATAATATCTTTCTGAATAACGGTGCAAAAATTTACATTTGCACCTTTGATAGATCAAAAGTTATATTGTATTTTCTAAACCCTCTCACATTATCAAACCTGAAAAAAAAAACTTTAACACTGTTTTTCTCAGTTCGTTATTTTTCAGTATGAGTGTTGTTGAATTCCCTAAGGCTTTTTTCTAAATTTAGTTAGGATTGGGAAATTTTTAAAGTGTATTTATATACATCTGATAAACAAAAGTTATTATGGAATAAAGTGTGCTATGTTTAGTTTAAAAAAATAAAAAGTTAAAAACTTGAGAAAAAAAACGTTGTTTTTCTGCTGTCAGTGTCTGTCCCATTACTTCTTAATTAAAAAAAAAAAAACTCCCTCTAAATTGGAAGGGTTCTTGTTAATATGTCATCAATCTTAACAGGAGGATATTCAGTCATATAATGTTGAAAAATTGTACTTACTTCGAATAAGGATTTTATTTACCGAAATATAAATTGTTTTAAAGGGGTTTTTAGAGGCAATGACTGACACAATCCAACTTTTGTTATATCTCCAAAATAATAACATCTAGAATATTTTGCAATTTTCTGTTTGAATTTCCTTCTTTTTGATTTAGAATGAAATTTTCCGTCTAGATGTTTGCAAATTATTTTATTCATTTTTGTCTCAGACGTCTAAAGATAAAGTGTCTTACTTCCTACTTTGAGACTGCCATAAAAACTGTCACTCTAGAATATTAACGTACTTATAAGAAAAGGGTACTAGATAAAGTCAATACCTTCTATAAAGTAGTCCACAACCATTGTATTGATGTTTCTTGAATGTTTAGCATTAACATGAAATGATTCTTGAGAGCGTACATTTGTACTTTCAGTGGGTTTTTTTTTTTTTGTCGGACTACTGTTACAAGTCTATGATCACAAGATCTCCTGTTATATTATTTATTGCTAACATGGCTCACTTTTAAAATATGCAAGTACTTGGCCCCATTTATTTGGAATCGTCAACAACCTTCGTCATTGAAAATTAGAGTAGTGGGGTACTAAATAGAAAATAGTACTCATTATTTGGCAAGTTAATGACATATTTTGCAATCGGATTTAGTTTAACTCATTCTAAATCTATTTTTGAATAGTTTCGGCCATTTTTGACCCGGAAGACCAGCATATTCCTAATCATCCAACATTTATCTACTTGTATGCAAAATTCACAATGATGCTCGACAAGGTACCTTAACTTGCTGTCTCCTAACTGACTATTATGAACGCCTAGCATATATGTGCATTTATAGTATTTCGCATACCGAAATTATTTTTCGGATTTACATTATAGTAAGATCCAATGGATATTTCCCGCCTTTTCTAAAAACGAGTGAAATTAGTTTATATTTATGAAGAATTTCTTTCTGATTCCAAGTAACCAAACAAACAAAAGTTCTTTTAGAAAATTAGTTATTTAAATATTAAGAAAAGAAAATGCCCCGAAACCGAGCCGAACCCAGTCCGATCAAAACACTCAACAAAATCTGTGACGTCAAGAAATCCTTCCGTTTCCATGGTTATCGTGAGGTTTCTGCTTCTGCCAAATAGTTGGCGTTGATATATTTGGCGTTGGTAGACCATTGCCATATCCCGTACTGGTTGGTGAGATTTTCGAGAAACTTGCAAAACTGGTTTCCGCTGCTGCATTTCAAGGTAAGATGATGAATCGCTTTCTCGCCAACGTCTAACAGGGGAACTTTGATTGCAAATTCGAAAAAGGAAAAAGTGGATTGAACAGAAATTTTTGTGTTTATAGCCTTTTCGAAACATTTAGAATTGAATAAAAAAAAATTTAAATGCTGGAATTGTCAATTGGACATGCAAATTTTAGTTATTTACTAAGCACTTCTCTTTCCTCAAATTAATAAAGAGCGTACTTCTGAAAACGTCCACTCGCACAACCACTCTTAAAATTCACAAAAACGTTTCCATATTCCAGGACCATCACACATTGGCGACGACCTCTGTACTCCTTTGGCGCGCATGTCCTTTAAAGGAAGAGAGCCTTACCTAACAATCCCCCCCCCCTTCCCTTTTCTCCCAACTACCGGGAAAAAGTGGAGCAAAAGAGAAATCCGGTCGTCTGCGAAAAGAATTCACTTAAAACTCCGATTGCGAAGTGCTTTTCAGAAGAGGTAGACGCGTGGAAGGAGAAGGGAGCATTTCTCCTTTTTTTTGCTCTCCATCCTCTCTTTATGTTCTCTCTTGACTACGGTTGTTAGGGAGAATTTTAACTTTCTAGAGAGTGGGCTAATTAAAATGGGTGCGCGTGTCTAGATGGTATCCGTATGCATTTTATTTCGTAATTAATATCCTTTTGGATGGTGCATTGCATTTGGAGAAGGGGATTTTTTTTTTTGGAGGAATTGAGGATTGTTGATGGGGATAAATAATGGAATGGAGATATAGCTGGTTTTGGATTAGATTTTGTTTGTGGAAATTGGCTGGTATTATTGTTTTCGTGGTTTTGCCTTTAATCCTATTGACGGATGTGGGTAATGATGTTAAGGAATCGCAATAGAAATACCTTTGAACTGAAAATTCTTATTTTATATTATTTTCAATTCATACTGACTGAGCAAGATACCATTAAGGGGGCTTAGTACCCGTAATGTTAAATTGCCTATTTTGATGTGTCTGTTATTAGAAAGTTTTTCAAATGAGTTGGAAATTTTTTTATAGGTTAAATATATCTCATACAAGATATTTAAGTTAAAGTTTTTTCAAACAAAATATCAAAAAAAATTTTTGCTACATTATCATCAATTTTACAATTATTATTTTTTTTTACCAAGATTCAATATTCAACCCACTGGAGGTCATGCACTCATATATGCGTTATTTGATCCCCAGTTTTTCCAGCAATACACAACATTTTTAAATTCATAAATAAAATATTTTTATTAGGATGATAGTGTATAACCTATCTAAAACAAATGAATACACATAATTTAAAAAAATTATATATTTAAATTAGAAATATAATTTAAAAATTATAGCAGGGAAAACAACTGTAGAATTTCGCCCATTCCCTGAACCGTCAGTGGGGTCAAAAAATAATTCTGAAAATAACAAGACATTTTTTCAACCTCATTAATCTGTAGGTTATGTACTACAATTTCATGTAAAATGAATGATAAATCTTGGACTACTTAGTTAGGAAAGGCACATTGAAGTTTAAAATATGATGTGTACAGAAAATCAAAGTTAAAGGTAAAAGTGTTACAGTTAATAATTTATAGTTTGCTTTTTTAGAGCCAAACATAACATGCATCTAATTTGAGTCAATTACATTTCTGTTAAATTAAATTTCTATGTAGTATTATTAATTTCATTTGTATTGTTATTTTAGTAACAATAAATGATAAACAGTTCATGTATAGTATCTTAAGAAAACTAGAGGTTTATTTTTTTTTTTTTTTTTTTTTTTTTTTTTTAAAATCTAAGTACAGGGTCTTTTAGAAAAAAATCATCCCTATCTCTTAAATGACATACTGTGAAACAATGATAGATAGAAAAAAGGGACAAGTTAGTATGCTGAATAGAAAGATATGGAATTCTAAATGCATTGGTTTGCAAAATTAGCTGCAATTATCGATATCCCAATGTCAAATCCGTGCAAATGTAAATGGGTAGACCATTTGCAGTAGCCATCAAATCAATTTTGCAAACTCGTGTATTTAAAATTCCCTACCTATCTATCCATCACACCACTAGTCTTTTCTTTCTGTCTCTCACTGTTTTCACGGTTATGTCATTTTGTAGTTAGAAATTCTTATTTTAATGACTCTGTAAATACAAAGTAAACTTAGTGAATAAATATTTTCGTAAGAGAGGGCGACATTAAAACATCCATAAATGATGAAGTTGAAATCTTGTAGCTCTAATCTTGTCAGCTGCCGTATTCTATCTTCGTAATTTTATGATTCCTTTGTACAGTACTTCATAAATAGTAAATAAAAGTATGTACCCAATTAAATATTCTCACTAATTACCTATTAGTCTTAAATAACTTTTTGATAAAAGTATTAGTGTTTCTTAAATCTATAGTTTTGACCATCTGTGGTACAGTTCATGATTGGTGTGCCAGTTATCTGATGTTACTATCCCAGATGGGGACTTCCAAACATTGCTTTTGTGAATATCAAAATTGATGTCTGGTACAGATAGAATGTTTGTCCTGGTTTAATGAGTTATTCAGATGTTGTGATGCAATACGTCTTTGAAAGACATTTAACATTTAACAATTATGTGCATCATTTAAAAAAAAAATTTCGCACATTGCAGAACTTCACTATGGAATTGTGGGTCCATTATTACCGCTTTCAAACTGAAATACCGACTTTTTAGTGACGTCCCCTTTATTATCACTATAAAAAGCAATATAAACCCAACAAAAGACATACTAACAATCCCATAATGTTCTCAAACAGATCTATCAAAACTAATTCGAACTTATAAACCTATTTGACCACTTCTATTTTGCAAAATATCCATCCCAAAAACAGCTCCGTATTAAATTAACTTTCCCCACTCCTTTTCTACTCTAAGCGAATTATATTGCTTCTAAATACTCAAAGAACAAATAGTCCAGCAAAAAAAAAAAAGGGGGGGGGGGAAAGCTCCATTTCCTTCTTGCCTGCTCATCGGGGAAAGGTTATTCCATGACTCTTTATTCCTCCCCTCCCTCCTTTCACAAGCATTCCATTTCATCTTTTTATATTCTTTACCTTTCCCATAATCTACCTCCCCACCCTTACTGCAATATGCGTTTCACTTAAGCTATAGCACATTGTTGTCCCTCTATCTTTCCGTTCGAATTCTGGTTTTTAGATGCATAATTAATGTTATAATCTTCTATACCAGCATTATCGTCTGCGTTTAAATTTGAGTCGATTAAATTCCCAGTGGGGGTGTATTCTCGAGAAGGCGTTTTGTTAACTCGAAGCAAGATGATTTGTATCGTGTTTGGAGTTGAAAGTTTAACACGGTTTCAGTGATTGTATTTCTTGGTATCTTTTTTGATCTACTGTGTTCTGAAAGAAGAAACTTTGGCATAGTGTGTTTGGATATCTGCGATGAAATTACTTTAAGTTGTAAAATATCAAACTCATGTATAACAAATTGTCTTAAGAAATATAAGCGAATATTGCAAATAATGCGATGTTATTTTCCACGGATAATCTTATAGAATTTTAAATATTTAAATAGTTGTTTTTCGTAGAATTTTGTTTTGAAAGTATTGTACGCTTTTTAATAAAATAAATAGATTCAAAATTAACAATTATTCCATGACTGTACATGATCTAAGTAGGATCCTTATCTTGCATTACATTTTTTAAATTACATTCAGGATTATAGTGCTAAAATTTTTTATCGGTATACAAGCTTCCCGATCATGACAATAACCCCAACTGTAGCTGGGATTTTTTAATGATAACATGCAAAATCAGAATATTTTACGTAATTTACTATTTAGAAAAAAAGCTAAATACTTTTCATTGAGGTATTTATTTTCTCCCTAACTTATATCACAATGCATGCATAAAGGTTTGTGGGTTATTAATAATTAGTTAAAAAAGCGGCTGTATGCTGTACCAGCTCTCAAAATAGCGCCGGTACATCGCACCGGCGTTTACTGGCCCCATTACACCTCAACTGATTTCAAGTAAAGTTATCAAGACAGTGACAAAAAGTAGTTCCTCAAAAATCAAAGTGATAAAAATCAATGATCATTCAATAATGTATACCTTATTCACAAAAATAAACGTATACTTTAACATGTGTTTTAACATCGTAAATAACTCATGAGTCTAACCTGACAGTCACGTTTTTAAAAATATTTTATGCAAATATTTAATTCTGTTTAAGTAATGTTTTTAATCCTCAAAGAGAAAAAGTTATTTCTACTGGATTTAAAATTCAATTGTGTAAGGTTAGCTTATATATATATATACATACATATTTTTTTTTGTGAAATTATTATGTTACGTAGCGCAATACTTTAATATGATTTGAAGATTCTATATTACTACTATAAATTATGCATTAAGATAACTATAAGTTATTTCCGTCATACAGGGTGTCTATAAAAGTTTAACACATTTTGATGTTGAATAATTCATAAAATAAAGCAGATATAAACAAACTTATGGCATTTACACATAGAATAACTCATATATTTTCATTTATAGTGAACGTTGCTGTAGAAAATTTCCTTTTCCCGTTTGAAAACCATTTCTTTTATAAATATCGTCTGCCCGTGTTATTAATTTTATGTTTGTCTTGTTTCTTTTGTAAATATCGTCTGCGTGCGTTATTAATTGTATGATTTTCCCTCTTGGCTACACGGATCACCTGATACAAGGCCACTGGACTTTTTCCTTTGGGGATTCGTAAAGTAAGTACATCGTGTACAGGCGGAAAGTACCGAATGACTTACAGGCCAGGATTACAGTCACAATAGCCTCTGGGGATACCGACATGCTTGCCCGTATATGGCACGAAATTGACTACCGTCAGGATATTCTCTGTGCGACGAACGGCGCTCATGTGGAAGTCCATTGACAAGGGCCGTAAAACTTTTTGAGCCTATCTAACGATTAGTTATCAATTTAAATTTTTCTTCATTACTTTATGAATTATTCAACATCAAAATGTGTCCAACTCTTTATAGACACCCTGTTTCATACATCAGAATTTATGAGTTTTAAATCGAAGTTGAAATCCCATTTTAAAAATAAATTTTATTTTATTCCAAAAACATATTAAAAATAATTTATCAAAAAAATTCAAAATAACCAACATTAATAACTGAATTAAAATCAATGATAATACACAAAAATTTCTTTTACCAACTTCTGCATACTCCACAAACGAACTGACTTACCCATAGGTCACTAACTTGACCTTAAACACAACAATAACTGTATTGAGGACTCAGTATCAATCGGAAATGAAGTGATAAACCGAGTGTGAGATCTGTCAACCGCTAATGGTAGCTTTAACAACGGCCGTCAGATACAGAACTCCCTTCGGGTTTGTAACTCAAACGGATGCCAACTCGATAAGGAATAACTTTACTTATGGATTCGATTAGAATATCGGATTAGAGAAGCAGATCGTAAAGAGAAGAGTTGGAAATTCATAGAGACAATTTGTGAAGAGCGTGAAAGTTTCAGACTGTCATTACAGTGTGGATAAACGACTTCTTAATAATTTACATGCTTATATTATTTTGTATCCTTGTATATTAGTATTTTATTATTATTAATTTTATTATTAATGTTATTATTAATGTTATTATTAATTTTATTATTAATGTTATTATTAATTTTATTATTAATGTTATTATTAATTTTATTATTAATGTTATTATTATTTTTATTATTAATGTTTTTATTAATTTTATTATTAATTTTATTTATAATAATTATTATTAATACTGTTGATAATATACTTATTATTAGTTTTATTCTAATTTTGTATTATTATTAATTGTATTATAATTTTGCATTACTACTCTAATTTTGTATTGTTATTAAAATTTGTATTGCTTGTATTATTACTGCCTTTATTATTATTATTATCATTATTGTAATTAATAATTTAAAACTAACTTTAATTGCTATTGCTTTTATTATTATTACATTTTTGTTACTTTATTATTATTACCTATGGTACTTATATTATCATTATTATCATAATTTATTATTATTTTTCTTTCTGAATTAGTAATAGTAGTTTTAGTATTGTTTGTAAAATAAGTATTAATGTTATTATTACTATTATTGTCATTAATATTATCATTATTATCATCATTATTGTTATTAATATTTTAATACTAATGCAATTATTATTACTTTTATTACTAATACTTGCGTTACTCATATTATTATTCTTTTTATATTTCTTATTATCATCATTATTTACTATTATTTTTATCATCATTATTTACTATTATTTTTATCATCATTATTTACTATTATTTTTATCATCATTATTTACTATTATTTTTATCATCATTATTTACTATTATTTTTATCATCATTATTTACTATTATTTTTATCATCATTATTTACTATTATTTTTATCATCATTATTTACTATTATTTTTAATATCATTGTTACTTAAGATAAATATGTTTGTTGAAAGTTGCTGTTACGATTGTCACGTACTCCCACGCATGTTTTTTGGTCACACTGCTGTCACAAGTGCAAGGTATTGTTATACTTGTTGTATTTACAATGCACAGTTTCAATTATAGCATCTAAACTTCCGCACTTTTCAACTCTCTCCGGAAATCTCTTGAGAAACAACTATTACAACACGTTAAAAATTTCTCGCTTTATATCTGGCCTTTTCTATTAAGAAGGCAGGTCTAGATGCCTCTAAAGATGTCTACTAATATATACTTACAATTGCTACGCAAACGATGACGAGTATATTTGAATTTCAAATGTTTAGGGTTGATGATAAATCATTATAAACATTTCAAAGGCATACGAGATTGATCGATAATCGCTGCTTCCTTTTGTTGTTGTCCTTTATTATTTACTGCGAATATTTAGCATTGGATCTGTTTAATGATCCATACTAAATTTGGATCATAATCAGAATATTATTTAATACATTAGAGATACGATGCTGAAATATTGAGAAATACATTTCATTCAATTAATGGAAATCATGACCTTTTAATTATTTAAATATAGAGTACAAAATACTGGAAGGATCAAAGGAGACTGAAGACGGCATGAAAATTATATTTCTTCTTTGTTATTTATTTGACAGTTAATAATAATGGTAATGAATTACAACTAAGTAATATTAATTAATTAATTTAACTAACTAATAATAATGCTTTATATCAATTTCAAATACCTATTGCATTGAATTGTAAATAATTAATTACTGTCAACAATTTAAAAAGTCCTATCCGGTTTATTACTGTATAACTTAAATTATTACTTGAAATAATCTTACAAATAAATTAAGCAACCTATACTATTTCCAATTATGTGCTATCTTCAACTTACGAAGAGAGTTTCTAATAAAAAAAAAAAGCATTTTTTTTTTTTTTCCTTTTTTTTCCCCCCAGAATTCAAAAGCTTTAACATATTTTGATCATACTCACGTCCGAAAAAGAGAATGCTTGCTAATCTTGTGATAGGTGTTGTAATCATACTTCTGCTTGACGTTAAGCAGTTTCTAATTTCGAAGTGAGTAGACACGACTGAGATTGTGGCAAATAGCATAGTGTTGATTTGTTAATTGCTTGGAGAGAGTTGAAATTTTCTCACGAATGGGTTAGTTTCTCCCTAAAAGACCTCCTGGAAGGCGTTCCTTTTTGTCATGAGGGCCACTCGAGTTAATTGAGTTCCTAACAACGTACCTGTGCAGTATAGCCTTCGGGTTGCTCTTGCGTCAAAAAAATTTCAATATACCAAACTAACATATCATGATAGGAGATTTATTTTTGTAACAAAAAAATTATATAAAATCCTATAATGTTTCGTTATTATTTTAACAAAAGTAATGTATTTAGAAATAACCGAAAATATATACAGGGTTTCCGCACAAATGGAATGTCAAGAAATGTCATGGAAAGTCATGAATTTGGACATTGGGTAAATTTTATCATGGAAAGTCATGATTTTGAGCCAAAAAATGGCCATAAGTCATGAAAATACAGTGAATTTCATAGATTTTTAAACATTTTAAGTAAAATTGCGTTACTGTGATGTCATAAACGCCATGATCGCTATTCAGCTCATTGGAAATTCATCTATGTGTTTATTAAACGCCATGATCGCTATTCAGCTCATTGGAAATTCATCTATGTGTTTATTTACGTTTTGACGGAAACAACGGTCACAGTTAAAAACCGCGGCTAATGAAAACATTTCTGAACTTCAAATTTGTGATATCACACGAGTTAGGTCTCATAGGTGAAAAAAAATTTCATAACATGAGAACTGAAATGAACAATTTTGATAAAAGCTAAGTTTACATTTTTTCCCCCATCTTCTTTCTTCTGTTTTGCATTGTTGATATCAAAACATTTGATTTTTGATGATGTAATTTATTAATATTGACTTATTATTTCTTCAAATATTTCTTTATTATTAAAGATTGATTTGCTTTTTTAACACTGAAATAATTTTGAATGGAAAATTATTTTTCCTTTTTTCTTCTGATTTGGAAGTTATTAAAACAAGGATTTTTAACTTAATATAAAATAAAACTTTAAAAAAATCATTTTATGGTACATTTGTTTACTTACTATGTTCGTGTTAGTAAAATTTTTTTTTTTTTTTTTTTTTTTTTTGTGATTTGATTTCTTGAGTCATGGAAAATTATTTTCTTCAGTCTTGGAAAGTCATGGATTTGTGAAATTTTATTTTGGCAGAAATCCTGTATTTACTTCCAACACTAATGCTTTTGTTTTTGTTTAATCCTTTGTTTGGTTAGTATCCCTCCGCTCCATCTTTTTCAATAAACTTTCTTTAAGAAAAAGCTTAGCAACAACATTTATACTTTTAACTACAAATTACAAATGCTATCTTACATGTACATTGTTATCAATATTTTTGTATTTCATATTTTATATACTTTTGTTCCGTGGTTGTTTTTTACTTATTGTAATTCTTTGTTTACTATTCCTCTTCAATTTGTTAAGTCAACTTTAAAAAAAAAAAAAAGCCGATCCACAAATTTGAAAACTTCAACTTCAAATTAGGAATTCAAATTTTTCATCTCAAAGCAATGGTTTCGATACCTTATTGTAATATGAAATATACATATACAATGTTTTCTGTTTTTGTATTTCATATTTTTCTTTTACGAAATAATATTTTTTGTTTCGTTGTTGTTTTTTGTTATTGAAAATTGTTTGTTTAGTATCACTCCTTCCAATCAGTTTTGTCAACTTAAAAAAATTCAAAATGCGTACCTTAACCTTCAAATTAGAAGTGTCAACTCATATTTCAAAGCACTGATTTCAATACATTAGTGTAATACGAAATACACTTGTAGAGCAAATGACACACACAGCCACGACAAATAAAGTAAAGTTATTAAAGCTTTCATCACAATAATTCAACGTCGAAAACTATTCTCTTTCCAAGTGGAAACGCAATATCCCAAAATTGTCTTTTTCAAATTTATTTATCATCTAAATTAGATAAATAACGATCACGCGAATGGCAACATTTCATCCCAAACGATCGTTAATAAATTGCATTTCTCTGCATTATGGAGGAAAAGATTAAATGAGAGAACATTTTTATTACTTAATAGATGGAAAGGAAAGTTTAGTTCGGGAAACGTTCGAAATGTTCCAGGAAAAAGGAAATGAATTTTATCCCGGAATAGACATCTTGACGTTGAGGACTCGCTCTGAATTTTAAGTCTATTTTAAACGGCTTAGAATAACCTGGACGTCAAATTTAGCTCGTTGTTAATAATTGCGTATCACTTAGACTAATGAATTGCGTTTTCGTTGTAACGCACTTTTATGTCACTTTCATGGTTAACTTTGGGAAATTACCACAATTGCGTTTGGAATGACGAATGACGGAAATTAAATTGGTCTCGTATTGTAATTTGCGTTTCGAATTAGGTAGGTATTGTGTTTGCTGACATAATAGGTGAAGGATATTATGTTTTTCGGAGTAAATATTTTAGTTAGACCTCCACTTTTGTGGTAATCGATATTTAAGTTAAAATGAGTTGTTTTCATTAGTTTGAGTGTGTGTTTAATTATTCTCTTAACTGCTTAAATGCATTCTTGTAAATTTTAAAATACTGCATTTTGATACAGTGACAAATGTAAGTTGCTTTAGGGTTAGTGTTGTTTAAAATCGCAATTATGTTCTGAGAAACTTTTGTGGTTACTTTTATTTTTCATTTACATTCTTACATTTGTTATTTATTTATTTTTTTACATTTGACATTTAATGATGTTTACAATTTTACTTTTCTTTTTAGTTTACATATTCATATTTCTTCTTTTATATTTTTTGTTTTGTTATTCTTTATTTTTCGTTGCTTCACTGCACCAAATAATAAACATAAACTTATACAAAGGGTCTGTTTTGGGCGTGAATCAGTCCGCTTAAAGTTAACAAAATAACAGACACGTGCACTATCTCAAATTAAAGGTCTCGTCCAGACGAGTAATCGTATAGGCGTTAATGAAGTTCAAAAATGCTCCATGTAAAGTTTACGTCATTCTGCAATTAAAGATTTAAAATTAAAACTTTTATTTCCGATGGAAAGTTTTCTTATCAAAATTATCGCCAAGCTTGTCAACTCGGTGACGTTTTGTTCATGAAACCATAAATTGCATTGTTTTTGTTATCATATGTAGCCTACATTAACTCGGGGCAAGCATTAGTTGTCACAACATTATACATACTTGGTATGTAGATGTGATATAAAGTAATAGGAAATGTGTGGAAGTGTCTTTTTAGTGACAGTTGTCGCAATTCTACTTGTTTCGACCAGGAAATGTCTCTCTTGGTAAAAAACTTGTGCCCATCTTAACATTTAATTCATCATTTTATTTTCAAATCAAGTAATATTAATATTTTTGTTAACATCCCCCCCCCCCCATAGCACACATTTGCTGGCTGATATCACTCGACATTAGCCAGTTCCGATGCGGGTCGTTGTAAACCGGAAGTTGTTACGAGTATAGGCAAATCTCGCAAAAATGCTGAAAAAAATATAAAATATACTGGAAGTTTTGAAACGTTTATGCAAAGTTTTAAAATTAATGTATTTTTATAAGAAAGGACGGAGGGGTACTAAATATGTTTTGTGATGTTTTGGACATGTTTCTTTTTTAAATATCGTGTATTTTGGAACGTGCTCGTGTTTCGGTTAGGATTGGCCAATATTCCAGAGCCGTTATTTTGACATTGGTGAATGCTGTTGTTCTACCTGGGATTTTTTTCCCTTTCGATCAAATGAATATTTGTAGGATGATATAGTCTTTATTTACTTCTAAACAGATGGTAAATTCTACATACTATCCAATTGTTTTAATTCTTGCAAATATGGCTAAAAAAAACATAAATGAATTTTTTAAATTTTAATTAATCTTACATTAAAAATTAGTTTAATTTGTTAGTAAAAAATTAACTAATGAAATTTTTTGCAACATGAATTCTTTTGCCATATTTTATGTACAATAGACAATTCCCGCATTTTTCAAAAACGAGTGAAATTAGTTTATATTTACGAAGAATTTCTTTCTGATTTCAAATATTTAAACTAAAGTTCTTTATAAAAAATAGTTATTTAAATATTAAGAAAAGAAATTGCCTCAAAATCGAACCAAAACCTGTCCTATCAAAACACTCAGCAAAAATCCGTGATGGTAAGGGCTCTTATAGTTTCTATGGTTATCGTGAGGTTTCTGCCAAATAGTTGGCGTTGGTTGACCATTGCCCCATTCCGTACAGTTTTACGAGATTTGCTAGAAACTTGCAAATCTGGTTTCCGCTGCTGAATTTCGAGCCAAGATGTTTGCGAAGCCGTGATGTCACATTCAATGAAAGTGTGATTAATTGTTTTTTCACCAACGTCTAGCAAGGTAACTTTGATCGTAAATTAAAAAAAAAAAAAAAAAAAAATGCACATTGAGCAGAAAATTGTGCGTTTATGGCCTTTTCAAAACATTTATAATTGAATAAAAATATAAAAAATTTAAAATTTAAAAAAAATACGGGAATTGTCCATTGCAACTTATCTAATTAATTTTACTTATCTAAGTAATTTTACAGATTAAGTTTTCATAGTGCTAGCCCACTACGAAGAAAACCATCAATTCTATTCCATTAACTTTTTTCCCCGAAACTTAATGGAATGCTTAATCACTGACGACGAATCTATCACTTCATCTCGATTGAATGACGGTAAGTAGATTAATTAGTCCACATAAGTGATAATTGAATTCGTGACAGATGCTAAACTTGATTCAATACATTAACAATGAACCTGTCTGCCAAGTTTCAGCTCTATTGGAAGTAGATCAATTAGCCATCCATAGATTTTCAAACAAACACACAAAATCGAATTTTTTTTAAAAAAGGTTTTAAACAATTCTTTCATAAGAGCACGAATAAATCTCACATTTAAAATAAATCGTTTTCAAAATAACTTCCCTTCATGAAACAAAGCCGGACTTAACAATAAGCTGAAAACCTTATCTGTTAAACCTGCACAGGAACAAAAGTAAATCTGTTTCGTCCGTTGGCGGTTTGCCCAACAAGTTCCCAAGTTAAAGAGATTTACTAAGTAATATCCACGAGGAGGGTTTGTTTCGTAATCTTCGTGTGTGTAGTTAGTCATAACTACGGGGAAGTCTCATACCTATTTTTGTTATCCGGGGAGAGGGAAAGATAGAGGAAGAATGTTCATGGGTTGGCTTTCGGAGAAACACTTTTCGCTGTTGGTACACTGGAGGTATAAAGATACATAAAGGATTCTTTTGGTTTTATTTCGGAAAATAGTCCTGTAAGTTAACGGGAGTTGGTGCACTTATGCCGGTAATATTAATTTGCATGTTTCATGTACATTTTTCTCAAAAAGTATTTGCCGTAGAAGCCTAATTTTTCTTCAGTGCATTTAGTAGACGCTTGATATTCTACTGAAGTTAGATTTTGATTGTGATTCATTTACTTTTTTTTTAATGAATTTTCGGGAAAGTCACTCGAATTTAATAAAAAATTACAAGTTTGTTTTGCCAAAAAAAGGCAAAACAAAAAATAATTTTTAAATAACAATAAAATCTCACTTCAGTGTTGGGAGATTCATAAAAGGAATTTGTTGTAAAAATTTCAAGAAGCTAGTTTGCACAGTTTCTGAGAAAAAGGTATATGAATAATGAAAAATGTAGTTTTGAGAAAAACGCATTTTAAAGAAAACTTTGCTTACACTAATAGATACCAATTTTAACTTAAAAAAATTATTAAACATACCTTTAGTTTTGGTATTATAACAAATGAGGTATGCTTTTAAAGGAGAGAATTTAAATTTTGATAAACAATAATAAACTCAAAATCGATTATTTATAAATTTTTGGGTATCAACTTCCCTAAATTATTATTTCAGGGAACACAGAAAGGTAAAAAAAATAGTTAATTTTAAGTAATTGCATTCGTAATAAATTCTTCAATAATTATATTCTTAAGTAATTGGTAAATAATTATATTTTAAGCAATTGATAAATAATTAATAAGTATTAAGTAGTTATATTTTGAAGTAATTAACTTCACCTTATGATTAAATTATTAGAATTATTAAATTAATTAATTTTTAGTTATTTAGTAATTAATTATATTTTAATTAATTGATAAATAACTATGTTCCTAAGTAATTATTAAGTACTTATATTCTTAAGTAATTAACTTCACTTTATGATAATTATTAAATAAAATAAGTAATTATTAGTTATTTAGTAATTAATTTATTTATTCAGTAATAATTCCAGAAAAAAAAAAGTTGTATACAACCAGATTTTCTAAATTTTTCTTTTTATTTCTATTGCATTGTAATGTTAATAAAATTGAAGGTTTGTGTAATTTAACTAAAGTTATCTTTAAAAAAAAACATGATTTTTATAAAAATCCTGTTTTACCCAAAATCCTTTATTTGCATTGTCATCTCTTAAATTACATCAAATGCATTGAATTTTTATTCCTCGTTTCTTCATGTAAATTCACTACTTAAATCCAGATTAAATATTCTTCTTTCGTAAGAACTGGAAATTGTTCTAATTGAAAAGATAGTCAGGTTATTTCAGTAATGCAGTTGATTTGATGCGAACTTACGGGGAAAAACCCATTGGATTTCGAATCCAACGCCATCGCCAGTAGGTCCTGACTGTTTGCATATCATCGGAAGAATTTGTTTGTGCCTCCAAAATTGATAGAATGCATTTTTATCAATAACGAGTCTACCTTCTAAGTTTCAGATCGTTTGTAGTAAGTAAATTAGTCCACCTAAGTAATAATAAAAATGCGTGAATCGGCCTTTTAGTAACGGTACCAAAACTTATCGAATACATTGTCATTAGCTTTGCTAGACCTTCAACTTCGAATTCTTAAGTAGGAAATTTTCACAAGGACATTTTGAACACAGTATATTTAATAATATGTTTGCCTATTCAAATATATTAATAGTACTCGAAAAACTAAGACTTCCTGCACTTTAAAAAGTATTAAAAAAGGCACTATATCGAATTACAGGTGTAGGAAAAACAACAGCGTAGTATTGAAAATACGTCTGGTAACGCTGATTGTCATCGACAAAATCTATCTACCATGTTTCAACTCGATTAGATGGCTATAAGTGGATTAATTAGTCCTCCACAGTTTTACAAACAAACACACAAAACTGAAGTTTATATGAAGGATTTAAAAAATTTCTTTCGTTAAAAATCATAGATAAATCTTACATGATTTTTTTTTAAATAACTTTCCCTTATGAAACAAAGCAGGATTTTAACAATAAACTTAATTAACCCTTCGAATATTTGCTCTACTGGACGACATAAAAAAAATCGAAACTAATATAACAGATATAAAAACAAAAATTTCAGAATATACATTCAAAACGTTATTATAAAGTGTTTTATATTTTACTCCAACATCACATTTTTTTATCAATAAGGCTCAGCCCTTACAGTTAACTGTCATAAAAGTTCTTAAAGGGATATCACCATCTAATGGAGAAAAATTTAACTATTGTTTATTTTTTATCATGCTTTTCCATGACCTCAGCAGTACGTATACAAAATATATCTTTATTTTCTACATATCACAGACAGATCCACCCAGGTATGTTTTAACTAACAAAACCCTGTTCCTTGACAAATAGTTGAAATGAATTTAGTAGGACAGCTATTTAGGTATTTAAAATAAACCCACTTTAGACATCTCTATTTACTGGAAGTGAATTATTCAGGAGACCTTTGAATTCCCATAATAATGATATTTGATTTCATGAAATAAATTCTTCTATTGATTACAAAGATTCCATTTTGGAAAATTGCCATAGAAAAATGTAGCACACTGTTTCATTTCATGACAGCATTATATTCCACCTAATCTGAATCCTTTGCTTAATCGGAATGGGCAGATACATCGAAAATGACAGTTATTTGGTTTAAATTAATGGTGGAAGGCGATGATTGCTTTGGAGGGGATTGGAAAATATTTCGCAGAATTAGTTAAATCTAGGTTAGTAGGTACATATGTTGTCTTATTTACATGGACTTAAAATATGTTAATGTTTTTAAAATCCCTTATAATAACTTTGATTTTGTGTGTGTGTGTATGATTGTTGATGGGGAGAGGAATCTGCGGAGGACTAATTAACTCCCTTGCCATCATCCAATCAAGCTGAAACTTAGAAGATAGGTTCGATGTCGATGACTATGCACTCTATCAAATTTTGGTGTTGTTACTGTCACTAAAAGCTCGTTTTTAAGGGATATTAATAAACCAAGTCGCTTTTAAGGAATACTGCGGCCGTCATTTAATCGCATTAAAATGGGACTGTACCTACAATTGTTGAAATTCTTTTCTGTTGCCATTTTTTTTTTTTTTTTTTTTAGGTAAATAAATAATAAAATTACTTTACTCTGAATAAATAAATGATATTTGGATGCGAGAGCATAAATTTACGTTCATTTTTAATAAATAAATTTTGAAACGTAGCTTGCCACAATTTTTTTTATCGACGTTGTGGTAATGAATATAAAAGTTGACAATGCAGATAAAATATTTTTTTAAAAAACTCTGTTTTTATGGGGTTTATATTATTAAGTTGATAATTTCTAATAGATATTGGAAACACCTGTCAATTATATGTGTGTGTGTACTTTTATGGAGTTAAAATATATTAATTATTTTCAATCTGTGATAATTTCTTATAGTTATTAAACATACTTTCCTTCATTGAACTTATTTTCTAAGATGTTGATTTTTTTTAAACAATGAATGTATGTTTATATTTCACTATCAAAATTAATTTTTGTATTTATTTTCATGGCCTAAACAGCAGAACGGTCACCTTCCATGTGTTAGAAATCATCTTCTATTCACTGTGGTAGTGTTCTGCTATTTCATTGATATAAAAACAGAGTAAAAACGACGTCAATTGTGACGTATAAACTCATATCCATTGTTTGATTCCCTGTTGGAAGTACACTGGTTTTATGCCATCCAAGATTAAAATGTGAGCAGTTTCGTTTAAAAAAGTGGTCACAAAACCTGGAAATCAAGGTATTATCAAGGAGCTTTCTGATTCTGGAAAAAATCAGGGATATGTCAGAGCATTTTTTAACATTTCAAGAAAATCAGGGAAACTTTATATCATTGTTTAGAAGGTATGTTTTCCCGTTTATCAGTATTTGTGTGAAGTTTCTCTGGATAATTGTGGTGGTAATCATTAGAAGTTTAATGATACGGAAAAATTTAAACTTTTCATTACCGTAAAACTATTTAAAAAAACACGCATATTATCTCTTTAACATACATGTTCGATTTGATCAGGGCCTAGGTATCTGGAAATTAGGGGAAATTAAAAAAAAAAAAAAAAAAAAAAAAACTGCCGTTAATTCAAGAAATTTTTTAGAAATCTATCAAAGAATTATCAAAAAATTGTCCCTGAATTTTGTGGTCACCTTGCTTAAAAACGCAGGACTCATTGAAATGCGATTGTTTCAACGAAATTTCGTAGAGTAAAGACCTTGTGCAGTCCTTGCACAAGAAAATCCTATTCCATTTTATTTTTTTTTAATTTTCCGTTCTCTTCGGAAATGAATTCATTTTGAAATGATTCTTCACTCCAATTGAACCAAGCTATTAAATTCTTCAATACTTGTAAACAAAACAAAAAAAAAAGACTTCATTAGGAAATAAATCTATTGTTCGGGACAAATTAAAATAGAGGTTTCAATTCAGTGAACCGTGGCCAACATTTATAGGAAATGAAGCCGCATCACAATCCATCTTACTCCATTGCCAAACATCCATTTAAGAAACACCAACAAAAGTGCGAATCTTTCCAGGAATGTGCCGATGAACTCGATTCACAAAACTCGATTCAGAAAACTCGATAAAAATAAGAACTCGGACTTGTTTTCGCCGGTTCGCGGCAGAATAGAGAACGTTGAGAATGAGTAAAATAAAATAAAATTAAAATGCAGTAATGGAATATATATGCTTTTATTGCAAATGATAGACATAGTTTATCATTACGAGTTCTTGGTAGGAGTTGATGGTGTTGTAATATATATTATTTTGAGTAGAAAAAGTTGATTCGTGGTTTTAGAAGAGAAAATTGGAATGTGTGAAAAATTGCATTTCAGAGATCGTGTTTCGAAATTTTATTTGAATTTTTAGGAAAACAAAGAAAAAATGCATCGTATTTTGTAATAATGGTTTCTAATACTTATTTGGTTCCTCTAACACAATTTTTGTATTTTACATTTTTCTGTTGAAATGCTTAAGGGGAGTTGGTACTAGAGGTCGGCAATATATCGATACGACGATATTTTTATCGATATTTCTAAAAAAATATCGCTAAAAGTCACCGATATATCGATATTTTCAAACGTTTTTAGTTTTTTGATGATCGTTTTGTAGTGCCATGTGTTTTTTCGATTTTCTTTATTCCCTTTTCAAAAACTTCAAAACTAAAGTTTGAAGTTGGTTGAGAGACTGTTAAAATGTCACCAATATTCAATATTTTGCCTTACACTTAAAAGCTATTGAAAATCATATAAATTCTTCTTAAAATCACTGCACCAATTAGGCGAAAATATAACTTTTTTTTTTGTAATGGATCCATTTCAGTTGAAAAAGTACTCACTTTACAAAAAAGCAATTATGAAAAGTAGAAATTTGTCCCGAAAAACTTTGTTTCTGGCAAAATTGAAAATCAAATTTAAAAATATCATGTATCGATATATCGATAATTTTTTCTATGCAACGATATAGTATCGATATTTATTTTGATCGATATTTCCGACCTCTAGTTGGTACCCTCTATACTGGTAATATTAATTTGGCATATTTCATGTACGCTTTCCTCTGAAAGTATTTGACATAGAAGCCTAATTATTTTTTTCAGTGCATTTAAAATACACTTGTTATTCTACTGAAGTTAGCTTTTGATTGTGATTCCTTTCCTTTTTTTTTTTTTAAGGAATTTTCATGAAAGTCACTCAAATATGTTAAAATACGCAATTATTATTTTTTTTTTTCTGCCGAAAAAAGCCAAAACAAAAAATATTTTTAAAATAACAACTATCTCACTTCAATATATACAGATACATAAAAGTAACATGTGGTAAAAATTTCAGAACGACAGTTAACACAGTTTCTGAAAAAAAAAAAAAAAAGGTACATCAATAATGAAATAAGTAGTTTTGAGAAAAACGCATTTTAAAGAAACCTTTACTTACACTAATAGTTACCAATTTTGTTTTCGAAAAATTATTAAAAATACTTCTAGTTGAGGTATTATTACAAATGATGAATTCTTTTAAAGGGAATAATTTAAATTTTGATAAACAATAATGAACTCAAAATTGATTATTTAAAAATTTTTGGGTACTAACTCCCCTTAAGCTGTTTAAAAGTGGTTTACAAACAAACACATTTGTTAGATATTAATATAATTTAATTTAGTTCTAAATTACTATATTTATGAAATAAAACATTTCTATCTATATGTCCGAATGATAAAACTTTAAATTTTATTACTTTACCATTAATCTACATTTCTATGTATTTTTGCGTGTATATGTATTTTTTTATTAATTACATCTGATTGATTTGTCAAATATTTCTCAATATTACATAATTTTTAATATTTATAATTTTTGTTATTAAACCACAAACTACTATTTTAAGTGTACTTAAGTTTTTTTTTTTTTTTTTTTTTTTTTTTTTTATTATATATTAAGGTTTGTTATTATTTACAATAAGTTGTTTTTATTTTATATATTCAATTAAATACTTAGAGTATTTCCTGATTCTTTTTCTAACATAAGTAATAAAAGAACCGATCTCTAAGTACAAAATCTGGATAGCTTATATGAGTTTCTGCTCTGTAAACAGATGAAGGTAATTTAAAACTTCCTCCATCCATGATACGTAATAAGTTGCCTATGGTTACAAACAGATTCTAACTAGTTTTAGGGGGAAGTTACTAATATACTCTATGGTGATTGTTAAGCCTTCTTTCGCTTCAGTTTTCATGATTCCGACTGTCGATTTCGGCCACTATGAAGTGCTTATCACAGCCAAATGCGCCTAGTAATTTTCAGCTACGAGGTCGAAGCCTTAATGCGCAAACCTTTCTCTCCAACCCTCCCGACTCCAACGAGGGGACACTGAAGCCATGACTTATGCACCAATCAAAATATCTGACAAATCAATCAGATGTAATTAATAAAAAATATATACACGCAAAAGTACACAAACATGTAGTTTAACGGTAGGTAATAAAATTTGAAGTTTTATCTTACGGACATATAGCTATGAAATGGTTATTCCATAATTATAGTAATTATTGTAAACACCAGTATTTGGTGAAGCCAGGATCGAACACTCGGATCTATCGATTTTGCGCTTGGTGCCTTCAACCGCAGGACCACTGGAGTCACAAAAAGTGTTATAACCTTGTGATCTTTAAAATACTTCAAATGATGCAACAATTGATTGTTTTCCATAGTAAAAAAAAATGAAGTTTTAGTGCATCTTAAGATGCTATTATCTTGTGTGTGGTTATTTTAATATAAATTTTTATTTCGTGCATTTATTATTACTTTTTTTTTTTTTTTTTATAAAAAGTTTTTTTTATATATATAAATTAGAAAATATGATAATTTTAAATAAGATTCCAAAATTTTAAAATATTGATACTTATAAAATAATAGTTTTAATATAAATAAAATAAAATAAAGAAATAACTAAATTATAATGGTTGTAAAATAAATAACTTTGAAATGGTGATTGTTGTAAAACAAACAACTTTTAAATAATGATGATTATCAAGTAAATAACTTTAAAATGGTGATAATTGTAAAAGAAATAATTTTGCAAGGTCGATGTTTGTAAATGAAATTACTTTATTGAAATGATGGTGATGATGAATGTAAAAAATACCATTACTCGTCCAAAGAAGCAGTAACAAGATTTTGATTTCGCAAATTATTTATATATTTAATTTATCGAACGCTTATAGTATTTTATGATTTTTTTTTTTAGTATGAGAAATAAAGTTGGTGTAGCCTTGTGATCTTTAAAATACTTCAAACGTTTCAATAATTTGAATTTTTTTCAAAATAAAAAAAATAATAATAACTTTTCACATTCGACATCATTTTCATAAATTTCATCACATTATAATAACTTATCAAATTTCAATTCACTTAATAAAACCACAAACAAAAAATATTCACATCCACAAATTTTTATTCCTGTTAAAAGAAAAATCCATTCGCTATCTTTAAAGCGAATATATTTAAATGCATATTTTGTACAAAAACTATAAATCTTTCAAGAAAATAACAGCATTGAAAAACCAGTAATAGATATCTCGCAGGGCACCAAAAATTGGATACAAAACCTTTAAATGGAATCCCTCCTCCCCCCCCCCCCCCACCGAACAAAAAAAATACAAATAAAAACGACAGCTCGAACTTAAGTTCAACGAATTGCAAAACAAGCGTAAGAGGGAAGAGTCTCTCACAGAATCGAATACGAACTTGAATCGAGTTAAGAACAAAATAAATAAAACCACTTGTTTTGAATTCGTTCAGGCAGGAGACGCAATGTACCTACACGGGGGGGGGGGGGGGGCGAGGGGGACGTTTTTTATGTATATGGCATAGTCTGCCATAAACAAAGCGTTTGTTGCCCTATCAAACAAGGAAGAATATATAAATTCCGATGGAACGTTTTGGGGCAACCTTTTTTTTTTAAGGCAGCGCAAATTATAAAATAAATAAGCTTTTTTCGATTTGGTCGCAAGTTTTATGGGAATAAGTGTTTGATTAAAAGAAAATAAGTAATGTTAAAATAACTGTGTCTGAATAATCGTTGGATATTTAAAGAAACACTGAGATGGCTATAAAATTTTAAACGGAAATAAGCTCTGGTTTTGAACTTAATATATTATTAATAATAATTCAAAATGTACATGTTTGTGAAAATGTTTTAATAACTGGATTATCTCTTCAAAAATGGTTGTATCAAAATTTTAGAAATTAAAATGCAGTTTACTTAAAGTAAAGATAATAGTTCAAATAGTAAAGTTTAAGAGTAGATATAAAATGAGTGGGTTCTGCTTAAGGTGAGGATATGGGTCGTTTTCTATATACTTATCAATTTTCTGATTTTAGTTAATTTATAAACTGTGTATTCTTACACTGGCAATTGTTATTGTATTTATAAATGAAATACACATTTATTCGCTTTAAAACATTATATTATCACGACTAATATTTAAAATAAAAGAACCGTTTTTTAACTGAACTTAAAAAACAGATCAATAACTTTAACTGTATTTTTTTTTTACTGTGCAACTGTTGTATTAAAATATATTTTAATTTGAGATGTTCAATACTACGTAACTCACAAAGTTAGAAGAAACTTTTAAAGATAGAAATATTAAATTTTTCTCTTTTTTTTATATTAATATTGCATTCGTATTTATTATACAATAAAGATAACATATTTTTCTTGTTGACTTTAAAAATTCGTTAATCTGAAATTAAAATTTTTTATTTTGATATACCAATTATCAAACTTTATTGTAATGGAAGAGCGTCATTTCATTAGCATAATAACACTAAAGTTTACAAGGGGAAGTGAAAATAGATAGTACGTCAGGGTGAAACGAAAAACATATAACTATCATGTTACGCTCTGACCAAGCATTTTAATTTTAATTAGATACAAGCTAAGTAATAAAACCCTTATATATTCTTAAGATATTTTTAAGAAACATCAAATCCTAAAAATATTTTCTAAGGCTGAATTTATTAGAGTTTATGTATTATTGCAATTTAAAATCATTTGTGTTAATGTTAAATATTTTAATACTGTATTGTAATCACATGCAATAAGGATAAACAATTCAGTAAAAGTTATTACATGCAATTTATTTTCTCTCTCAACTTTCCCAATATCCCGTCGACCAAGAACGCGACAAAAAGTTCCTCAAGCGGATTCCCATCGTCCGTTATAACGGTCGGTCCGTACGGATGCACGGTCGGTCGTAAAGCTAAGACATTCCATGGGAAAGTCCCGACGTTGATCTGAGCCAAACCGGACTTTCAAGGAGTCGAGGCAGTTATTAGATGAATATCGCCAATATTTAATTATGCGTCGTGATGTTATTGGGATACTTTAATTGTTTCAAGATTTATTAACATAAATTCAAAATCACTTTAAAGAGTATGGATTTATTAATATAAAATCAAAATGACTTTGAAGAGTATGGATTTATTAATATAAAATCAAAATGACTTTGAAGAGTATGGATTTAGTAACCTAAAATCAAAATAACTTTGAAGAGAATGGATTTATTAACCTAAAATCAAAATGACTTTGAAGAGTATGGATTTATTAACCTAAAATCAAAATGACTTTGAAGAGTATGGATTTATTAACCTAAAATCAAAATGACTTTGAAGAGTATGGATTTATTAATATAAAATCAAAATGACTTTGAAGAGTATGGATTTAGTAACCTAAAATCAAAATAACTTTAAAGAGAATGGATTTATTAACTTAAAATCAAAATGACTTTGAAGAGTATGGATTTATTAACCTAAAATCAAAATGACTTTGAAGAGTATGGATTTATTAATCTAAAATCAAAATGACTTTGAAGAGTATGGATTTATTAACATAAAATTAATCGATTTTGGTAGTCTTTGTCTTAAATAGTGTAATTTCCACACACACACACAAAAAAAAAAAAAAAAAAAAAAAATTCCAGCACATCTCACAAACGCCAGATGACTGTATTTGTATCAAACAGTCCAATTGTTTACTTTGTATAAAACTATTCCCGCGAAACTTTATGCCACACAAGTTTTGCCGAATACACACACACATTTAATATTTCCTAATATCAATTCAAAATGTACCATAAAGGTAAAGCAATAAATTAATTATAAATGCCACTGTTGTTCAATTCCAATCGACCACACAAAATATACTTTTCATTAAAAATAAATAGCGTTTACCTTTCTTTCTTCATTTTTGTTAAGTTCAAAGAGGTCTATTACCTCGTGATTCAACTTAAACTTCAGTGTTTCTCGAAGAAAAAAAGTAGAGCTCGTCTATAAACAAGATAAATTGAATGGAAACCAAATACACGGGTCGACGCTTTTTAGGTAAATCGAACTTTTCTTGTGTTCTCTTTTTGTGAAATCGTTTGGACTGAAACGAGAGAACGTCGAACTTTTAGAGATGCGCTTTTCGTTTCAGTTCCACCTCATTAACCTATTGTTGTTGTTTTTTAAATCCACAACTGTTTGAAAGTAAAACAAAAATGGAGAATAAAAAACAAACTTCTGTTATTTTAAGTCGCTTTTCTGATAAGGGTAAAGGTTTTCAACCTTCGATGATTCTAAGAAATCAATCTACAATGGAATGAAAATTCAAAAAATTACCCTTTTGAAAATTTAACCCACGACTCCACTATTTAAAAATTGAATAAGAAACTATAAAGAATGAATCTCAGAATGACATTCATGCAGATTTCTTAACTGTGTAAGGAAGGTGCAATCTCGGAATTTTAAGAATTGTGAAACTACCCTCTGAGGGTCATGGACGTATATATACGTTCTTTGATCCCCAGTATTTCCAGCAAAACACAACATTTTTAATTTATAAATAAAATTTAAAATAAAATATTTGTTTTAAATATTTTTATCGATAGTTTATTTCCCTTTTAAAACAAAACAAACAAAAAATAATTTTAAAAAATTATATATTTGAACCAGAATTATAATTTAAAAATTATCGCAGGGAAAACATTTGTACAATTTCGCTAATTCCCTGAACGCGCAGAGGGTTCCGTAAGCAATAAATCAATATTACGAAGATTTGGCATCCATACTTTTTTTTTTTAAACCTTTCCGACTCTTTTCTGACTATTTTTTTTATTCCTTTCGCTTGATAAATCTATTGAAACTATTTTATAAATAGTTTTTATTTGTCATGACATGGACCGATAATTGTCAATTAAAGAATTTAATTTCGAAATCAGATTATAGGATGGGGTTTAGAATTTTAATACCAATAATGCAAAACGGCACCTTCAAATATCAATAACTATTTGTTATTTTCATTCCGAAAATTCTAATTTTTTGGTATATTTTTTAACAAAACCAAGAAACAAGTAATATAATGAACTCATAAAATTACTTATTTGTTTGGATACTTAGTAATATCCTATCAACCATTTTCGGCACTAGCAACAATGTCACCAAAAAGCAGCTTCAGCACGTGTTTACCAAAGCAAAAAAAAAAAAAAAAAAAGGCTTCAGTCACTTCGGTTTGTCGAGTTTGTTGTGATGTCACTGTCATCCATTATTGGCGATAAAACTGTCTTTTGGCGAAAGTTTTGATTTGGACGAAATTGGTCAATGAAATAATACGTAAGTACGTTTCTTTGTGAATACAATTCACAGGTTAGTTTGTGCAGTAGACAGCTAGTAAAAATCTAATTAGAAGGAAACTTAATGCGACTTTATTTTGTAAGCTATACAATGAGCTAGCAGAACAAAGCTACTTCTTTCAACATTGAAATGAATCCATATCTCCGTCGCTAATGAACAGTCAGTATTACTGTCTTCCGACAAATGATCTTCCATAGATTTCTTTCACCATGAAATCGTTAAATTAACTCCAACAATAAAGCATTAGATCAGGTAGACGTGATTGTTTAAATTACAATTACTTTCTCCGCTAGTATGGAAAGTCAGGGAATATCATGGAAAGTCTTGAATTTGGACTTAGGATAAATTTAGTCATGGAAAGTCATGATTTTGAGCAAAAAAACGGCAATAAGTCATGGAAATACAGTGAATTTCATGGATTTCTAAACATTTAAAGTAAAATCACGTTACTGTGACGTCATAAACTCCATGATCGGTATTCAGCTTAACGAAAATTCATCTAAGTTTTTATTTACGTTTTGACGGAAACAACGGTCACATTTAAAAACCGCTGCCAATGAAAATATTTCTGAACCCCAAATTTGTGACATCACACGAGTAAGGTCTCATAGGTGAAAAAAATTGCATAATACGAGAACAGAAATAAACGGCGTTTTGAAATGCTTGTGTTTAAATTTTTTAAATTCTTTCCATCTTTTTTCTTCTGTTTTGCATTGTTGATATCAAATCATATAATTTTGTATAGTATAATTTATTATTATTGACTTAGTCTTTCTTGAAATATATCTTTATTATTAAATATTGATTAGCTTTTTTAACACTGAAATATTAAAGAATGGAAAATTATTTTTCTCTTTTCTTCTGATTTGGAAGTTACTGAAACAAGGATGTTTTACTTAATTTAAAATGAGACTTTATAAAAATCATTTTATGGTACATTGATTTACTCACTATGTTCGTGTTGGTAAAATTCATATAGGTTATTATTATTTTTTTATGTGTGTACTTCGATTTCTTGAATCATGGAAAATTATTTGCTTCATTCTTGAAAAGTCATGGATTTGTGACATTTTATTTTGGCAGAAACCCTGTATGTAAATCAAAGCAATAAACTAGTGCATGCGTCGAAGGATTGGTTAGAAGGACTGAACTCAACTTATCATCACAGAAGCTCACTTCTAATTGATGTCAGTCCGATGTGTAGCATAATTTAATAGAATCATATCCGTCCATCAATTCAATTTTTATTTTTTTTACCTGAACTCGCACCCTTTTCTCCTGCACATGTCAGTTTGATGTATTCTCACAGGATTGAAAATAAATAGGGAACAAGTTATTCGATAAATATTCTGAAAAGTGTAGTTTAAGTTATAGAATTCAGAAATTTGTTTAAAAGAGTAAAAACCAAATATTTATATTTTGTATGATATGGTATTAGCTGAGGATCACAGAAGCCCACTTCTAATTGATGTCATTGCGATGTGTAGCATAATTTAATAGAATCTCACCAAATTTTATGTCCAATGGACAATTCCCGCATTTTTTAAAAACGAGTGAAATTAGTTTATATTTATGAAGCATTTCTTTCTTATTCCAAATTTGTAAACAAAGGATCTTTAAAAAAATGAGTTATTTTAATATTAAGAAAAGAAAATGCCTCAAAACCAGTCCGATCAAAACACTCAGCAAAATCTATGAAGTTAAGTTTTCCTACAGTTTCTATGTTTATCGTGAGGTTTCTGCCAAATAGTTGGCGTTGAAATAGTTGGTGTTGGTAGATCATTGCCAAATTCCGTACAGATTGGCGTGATTTGCGCGAAACTTGCAAATATGGTTTCCACTGATGCATTTCAAGCCATGATGTTTGGGAAGCCGTGACGTCACATTCAATACCAGCGGAATGAATCGTTTTCTAGCAAATTTCTAACAAGATAACTTTGATCGCAATTTTTTTTTTTTTTTTTTTTTTTTTAAAGTGCATTGAGCATAAATTTTTGTGTTTATGGCCTTTTCGAAACATTTAGAATTGTCCATTATCAAAAAGTATATCGTCAAAATCATCGTTTTTTTTTGTTTTTTTTTTAAAGACCCATACAAGAATTATCGCAAAACATATCGTTAACTGGCCATTTTTGCTAAATGAATGATAGAAATATAAAAACAGTAAATGACACATATCCACGTCAGTATTATAGTGTAATTAAAAGTTGTGCAATGTTCAACACTCCTAGTTAAAGAATAATTTCCCTATTAAAAGCAAAATACAGGGAAGAAAAACCCCTCTCCATCATCAACCAATCACCTCGACGCTTCTCATTGGTGGAATTAAAACATCGGCAAATCCCTCTGAATATGTTTTGTTTTTAATGACGTCACGCGGGAGAAGCGTAATCAAGTATTGTTGCTACTTTGCCGCACTCCCACGGGAGGTATTTATCACGTTGCGGGGTTATTTGGCGTCTGGGAGCACTTTTAGAAGAGGGGAATTGCCGTTGGAAATGAATGTATTAAGGATAGAGGGGGGGGGGGGGTTCCACTGTTGCTTCTAGGGATAAAAGAGTTAACTGGTTTTCGGTCTTCAGCGTCTTTGGTTAATTCTTTGTTGGATTGTGCTTTAATATGAAAGGATTATTAGACGATGTTGGTAATTAATTTCAAGGGCTGATAATGGACAATCCCCGCAATTTTTAAAAACGAGTGAAATAAGTTTGTAGTTATGAAGAATTTCTATCTGATTCCAAATATTTAAACAAAAGTTATTAAAAAAAATTAGTTATTTAAATATTAAGAAAAGAAAATGGCCCAAAACCGAGCCAAAACCATTCCGATCAAAACACTGAACCAAATCTGCGACGTCAAGAGATCCCTTCCGTTTCTATGGTTACCGTGAGGTTTCTACCAAGTAGTTGGCTTTGATTTGGTAGACCATTGCCATATTCCGTACAGGTTGGCGCGATTTGCGAGAAACTTGCAAAACTGGTTCCCGCTGCTGCATTTCAAGCCAAGATCTTTGGGATCTCTTGACGTTGCATTCAATTCGAGCTGAATAAATTGTTTTCTCGCCAAAGTCTAACAGGGTAACTTTGATTGCAAATTTAAAAAAAAAAAAAAAAAAAAAAAAAAAAGCTAATTGAACAGAATTTTTTTGTTTATGACCTTTTCAAAACATTTAGAATTGAATAAAAAGTATTTAAAAAAAGAAAAAATGCGAGAACTGCCCATTGAGTGAAATGTTTTGAAAGAGAATTGAAATAAATGAGACCAGATTTGTTGTGTTAAGACGATTGATTAATTTTATTTGCTCTGATAACCTCTTACATTACCTGTAATGTGGATGTTTCACAATGTTTGCCTTGGTAAGAAAAATTGTCGTATTTAATCTATTTCAACTGTTAGCTTATTACTGTATCTATACAACTACAGGATTTCTACAATTAAACTGATTCTATTTAGAGCCATTTACGGTAAATTCTATTAATGAACTTGTCTTAAAATTTTTTGGTACATGCTCTATTGAAAACATGGGGAAATCATACTTGCAAAAATAATAAATATTAGTTTGAATGTTCACCCTCCCCCCCCCCAGATCTTAATGTGCCAATTTAAGATCAAATATGGAAACTAATTCTAGAGGTTGAAAGGTTGGAAAGAAATTTCAAAGCAAAATGAAACTGTCTGACAATGTTTCTCTTTTTAGATATTTTCTTCGTATGGTCTTAGTAATACGTACATAAAATTTTGTGAAAACCTGTTTATTGCTTTAGATTCTAGACTACTTTAAACACACAGAATAATTACTTTATATTTAACAATTTATGAACGGTTTAGTATAAAATTTTATTCACTAAAATACAATTTGATTTTAAAAATAGTTTTGCCTATAATGAAAAAGCCTGGTAAATTAAGTATTGTCACTCTTTTTTTTTTTTTTTTTTTTTTTTTTTTTTTATCATGGTTGTGCACTTTTTGCAGACAATTTTCAAAAGAAAAGAAAATCATGTGTTTTTTAAGGAGCGGAAATCATTGCTTAGAATGTTTAAGGATATCGGTAACAAATTATTGTTTACATATTATGTGTAATTATTTCCAAAGATTTGAAAACGTCTGTTTTTAAAAATAATATTGAGATGATAACTAAATAATTTGGTGACTTGATATATCTTGAAGATTAACTTTGGAATTGCGCAAGACAAGCATTTTGGAAGTATGTAAAGAAATAGCTTAGCGATAACAAATGGAAACAAATTTCCATAAATATACTTCGAATGTGCGAAGTTCAGAAATGATAAAATTAACAAAAATGTTGATAAACCATTAATATAATTAAAACGAAAAACAATATATTTATATTTACTTAAAGTGGTGCATATTAATGGAAATGCAATGTTTTGAGAAAATTCAAATATCATCGTTTAAATAAATGTTTCAGTGTATTTATATCTTAATAGTAATTATTAAAAAGAAATTATGCTCCTACTTATGGGGGTTAAAAGTATAGCAACTTTTAATGCAAAAACACAAATTTAAAAGCTTCATCAGAAACGGTGTAAGTAGGCTTATTTTAAAATTTTAAATGTTCTATATTATAAGAAATGAATGTAACATCAAGGAATGTCGTAAAATAGCGCACCAACTCTTTATCGATAAGCATACATATATTTTTAAAAGATTGAATTTTCTAAACAAAATGCTGCTGCTGCTGCTGCTGCAAAAAAAAAAAAAAAAAAAAAAAAAAAAAAAAAATCTAAAATACTGATCCAAAAAAATATAATTCTATACAGGTAAATAATATTATTTCTATCTCAAATTAAAAATCCGTGACTTAATTTCAAGTGCAGTCAAAATAACATTAAGTCAAATTTTATGTCAAGCATGGTATTAAATGACATGAAACAAATACATCTATCATCAAATCACATTGTATAAACTGAGAAATGTTATTTCTCGATTGTGTACCCATCAAAAATTGACTTCAACAATTCCCCCACTTAGTTTCGATTTGGTATCTCTCATCCGTTATCCACAGCTCTAGTACATTCATTATCGATTCAGCAGCAGTTGAAACCCTGAAGGGGGGGGGGGGGGTTAATATATGAGGCAACGGTAGTTAATGTTATCATTAGGGCTTGACATTGTCGGCATTCGGAATATCGTGGCATTTTGGTTAATATGTGTCGATGTTGCAAATGGCTATTGCAGTGTCCGAAGAGGTAAATCTATTGACCCTTCTGTTAGGTGTGTAGGTTAGTAAAGAATTAAAATTGCGTTCGTAGTAGATGTGCATTGCGTATTTTTAGAAGGCATCTCAAAATGAATCGGCCTGCTACGAAACCGCGGAAGTTCGGATTTCCGCTTTTTTTTTCCATAGATTTCGGTCGTTACTCTGAAATATGGGCAAATATAGAAAAAATACATATTTCTAGAATTTCGTGGTGTTTGGTTTCGGAACAGTAGCATGTTGGTAAGTATTAGGTTATCTTTATTTTGTTAAGGGAAGTAGATTTCTTAAAAAATTGATGAGCATAATGTTCTATGCATTTTGTATACTAGAAGACACAAGACTCAGTTGTGTACTTTGTAGTT
Source organism: Linyphia triangularis (assembly GCA_963978545.1). Classification (NCBI taxonomy): domain Eukaryota; kingdom Metazoa; phylum Arthropoda; class Arachnida; order Araneae; family Linyphiidae; genus Linyphia; species Linyphia triangularis. The sequence goes on from OZ021724.1 coordinate 89,007,847, forward strand.
GTCTAAAATGTAATCAACGATGCATTGTAGATATAAAAGAACAACGTATTAAATATACACACTGGTAATGCTAATTGTAGGTGTTTCATTTTGTCAAAACTGCACTATGTACTTAAATAATCAATTCCTTTTACTATGTATCTGTAAGCAATGCACATATATTCCATTTTCAAAAGTACTTCTAGTAAGGTTTATGTGACCGAAGATACGTGTTAATTTAAAGGATTTTAAAGAAATTCTTAAAATAATTTATTTTAAATAAAATTACTAATTCCAATTGAAGCTTAACCGGTTTATATTAAATGTACTAATATTATGCTTTAATAATATCCACGTTTTGATAAATACCTTTTCCTCAATGTTCTCTAAAATTGTGACTTAGGTTAAACTAACAAATGGTAAACTAGTTCAGGCTTGACTGAAGTTTAAATTGTTTATGTTGTTGAAACACCTTTGTCTCTCGACAACAAATAGTCCAATATCCATGCATCTTTTCAGTGGTATTGGGATTATTGTTAATTTTAATTTTTAATATCTTCCTGTTTTGTATAGTTAAATGCTGTTGTATCATCATATGAGTGATTAAATACACTAGGTAAATGATGTGCTGACGAGCTGTTGTTGAAGATGGCGTTTTATTTATACATTGAGTAATTAAGCTTAAATAGAATTAGTGATCTCAATGTCTCAACGCTCTTAACATATCAGAATTAAAAGCAGTTCTTGAGGTGGGTGATTGCCCTATTTAGCTATCTATCATGTTTTTAGCATTCTCCAGGGCTCCCACGGTCATTGAAATTCATTAAAAGTGCTTAATATTTTTGAACTTGTTTTCAAGGCCTTGAAAATGCTTTGAGATTCTTAAAAGTCCTTGAAAATGCTTAGAGGTCCATAAAAGTCCTTAATTTTTGCGAATGCTTTGTGCCCAACTGTAAAAGTTATAAAAATACATCTCTGACTTGCTATCCTCGCGTGACCTCCACTTATTTACACCGTATACGAATTCTCTGACATATTTGTATTACCCATCCACCAACTCGTAACTTTTTTGGTAGAATATACGCTATTAAAAACTTATTTATAGACATGATGTCTGATAACAAATTTTCAAAGATCCTTAAAAGCATTATTTAGGTCCTTAAAAGTCATTGATTTTCATTCTGTAATTTGAGTGGGAACCCTCTTCTCATACTAACAGCTAACAGCTATGTTACTCTACCTACGCTACTCTGCTAGTTGTGTTATCTATGTTACTCTGCTAGCTATCTTATTCTAAACTAGCTATTACTCTAAATATGTTAACCTAAAAAAAACTTGATTATCCTGAAACAATGTCCGATCTGTAACATTCCAATCAACACTGAAAACATTTCTTTCGAAACCAGCAAGGTACTTTACAGTGCATCGCCTCAACTACAGAGGTAAATATTAGTCTCTTGGAAACCTCCTCCTCAACTGCAGCAGTGCCAAAGTTGTTCCCCACTAATAAAACACATTTATTGATCAGGAACAACAAAAGCGCCAACCCTTTCCGCCACCAAATAAACTCCGAAAGAAAAGGACATTTGTTCCCTCCATCCTCATAATTCTTTCAGAGCCAACCATGGCCAACAAATCGCCAGTTTATGAATAAAGTAATCCTTTCCCTGAAGGAACCCATGGCGCTGTTTGGCCAACGTATTAATTACTGCGTTTGCGTCAGAAACTCCTTCTATTTAAGCAGTCCGACATATTTATTCTGTTAATATAGGTTGCGGATGTGTGCTCATGTATTCCTACTGTTGGCGACGCAATTTTGTAGCGAGATTGCTTCGGTATGGTTTAATGAGCTTGATGTTGCGATGAGTGTTTATTTTGAACGATAAGTTCTACATTGTGATCATCCAATAATGTTTTGATGTTGTTTTATTGTTATGCGCAGTTTCAATATTACATAATCAGGAATGCTTTACTCATATATTTAGTGCGAATTTATTTACCAGCATTGGTTAATCGAAGTATGTTTTATTAATAAAGTTTAACAATAATTTTCCTTTAAAGTTTCTCACTCGCATGGATTTTCATTTGTTAGAATTTTAAAATTTGGTTTTGAGACACATCATAGTTTTGCGGTAAGCAATTAATACACATTAGACCAAGGAAGAGTTTAAGTTTTGGTATCATTTTGCTGGTTTTTTTTGTTTGTTTTTTTTGTTTTTTTTACATTGTAGAAAAGTAGTAGTTTATAAAAAATATACTGCTTTTCCAGGTAGTAGGGGAGGGGGGGATAATAGAATATCATAACTTACCAAATGGGGAATATTTTTTTTTTATAGAAATTGATACTCTTTAATATTTATTGAAAAATGAAAGATACAACCGTAATCCTTTGTCACCCAATTTTCTATTAAAAAGAACCTTGTTTATTTCTGGTTTCTTTATATTGTTTTGAATTGGAATTTTAATTTTGAATTTTATTGGTTTTGAATACGTAATATCTATTTCTACCACAGATCAGTTTTAAAGTATTAACATTTTACGACTGAGTTGTAAAATCGCATGTTTCCTTTCTTACTGAAAATTATTTAAGATATAACACATAAACAATACTCATTATGGATCCAGAAAGGCAAATTATAATACATTTGGCTTTAATTCAACTAATTCTATGTCAATTGTCAAATAGATCCAGGCATTTTTTCCGCTCGGAAAACACTTATCTTAATTTGCTAGTAATTCTCTACATTCTTCAAAATCAAAATTATATTAGATGAGGAAACAAAACTTGCTTCTACATCTTAGAAAGAGTTCCAATACAAACTGCAAAAACTTCCATTCTATTACTTTTCTCACTCTGAGAGGGAAACATCCACTAATATAGGCAGAACACAAAATCTGTTTAATACACACAACTTATATGAAGAAGTTGTATTTGCATATATTTCGCTGTTAGGTGCGGTGTTTGTATTATTAAGAAATATTGTGTTGTTTTCTGGCTGCTTGTTTCTAATCAAGTTGACAAGCGAAAAACTATGTATCTTCTATAATCGAAGTCACAGGATTTAATTGTGTACTCTCTGTAGTTATCTAAAATATAACCAAAGTTGTCCAGGATTCATTGCAGAAAAAAATAAAAGTATTAAATATGCACTTCACAAAAATATTAAGATACGTACAAAATAAAATGAAATGAACTCATCTAATAAAAATGGAATATTAGTTTTACTTTTGAATCATTAAAGTGATTTGGCACTTTTGTAGCTATATATATCAACCCCGGAATAACTTTTTCAAGACACTTGTCATGGGCGCCCGCAGAAATATTTGCAGGGGGGTGCAAGACTAGATTTTTATCAAAATCATTAATTTTTATTTATTATACTCTTTAAGAATAGTTTAAAAAAATTCATGTTATATATATTTTTGAAAGCGCAACCCTGTTAAAAAGAAAAAAAATAGTAAAAATATTTAAAAAATATATATTTTTAACGATTTTTTATCATCCAACTAGAACTCCCGGCATTCAAGAGATAGTGTTTAGAATAGAGGAACTCGAAGATGCAAAATTACAGAAAAGTAACATTATATTTCTTACAAGTTTTGGAAACAAAAAAAAACTAATCAAAATGAAATACAAAGGCAATAGGATATGTTTAATTGAATTCTAAAAATAAATTTGAAGATATTATATTTGATGACTTAAAAAGCTAAATATTTTTCTTGGAATTTTGAGAACTACACAGGAAATGATTATACAATAAAAGAAATAAATACTTCTACTCAACCTCCAATAATCCTAGACATTAGGCGCCAGTAGCTATAAAAACCGACATAAAAAAGAAACAAAAAGACAAAAATAATCGAAAAACAAATGCTTACTGTAACATAAAAACCCAAACGGTATATGTGCTTTTCTTTTTATCTTGGAATTCACACCTTTTCTCTAATTTTTTTTTAAGAGCTAGGGGGGTGCACCTCCTTGCACCCTCCTGGGGGCGCCCATGACACTTGTATAGATTGCTATTAGAAAGTCGATGAAAGAGAATTTTAAAATGTAAATTTTTTTTATAGTAATGTTTAAAGCAAGTTCATGGAAATATTTAAATACTCTTAGTTAAAAAGTTTTAGAAACAATTCCCGATACAGAAAATTCCCTTATTTAACAATTTTTAAGCTCAGTTGTGCAACACTTCAAAGCTTTGCCAAATTTAATGCAATGAAAAACAAAAATACCTTAAACAAATGTTATACAACATATTTTGATGTTACTGATTATGTAACGGAAATACACCATAAAGTGATTTAAAACAGTATGCTCAATGAAACAAAATGTTGGTGTATTCTGTTCTATTAGGAACTTTGTTAGACTAAACACTGCATAAGGTAATTATAGAATTAATAATTAATAAATATAAGTCTGATCATATTACAAGTTTTATTATTTTAAACCAAAGAACCTTAACGAGTTTTTACAAGAGCAATTCAAGAACAATTTCAAAGCCATTAAAATTAACAAGAAAATATTACACGAATTTACCTAACCCTTCACAACTTATTTTGTACCTCTCCAAAAAAATTATAATGAGTTTCAAATCCTATCAAGTATTTTTAACACACTGAAATTTTATGGAACTCCAATACATCGCCTTCATTATTAAGTATTTCATAAAGTACTTATTCCATAAAAAAAAAAAATATTATTCAAAAACCATACTTAAACATTATAAAACTACTTCACTAATTACTAATTTCGTAGCTATTATACGCCATTTTCAAAGCTGTTTCGCCTAACGGTTATGTCAAAGCCCAACTCTCTCCTTACCATATAAACAACATATAAACAACGTTTTTCTGCCTCCACTGGAGTTTAGCTTTGGATGCTGGCCAATTTCACCCTTCCTTTAAGTTATTTATTTGAAATGACTCCCGTCTAGGTCAGTCACGTACTGTTCAATCACGTAATATAGAAGACATTAAAGAAAGGGGGAACTTTGTATATATGTACCTTTTTGTATGTATTACGTTATGATGATAAGTATGAAATAGGAAGAGTTTTTTTTTTTTTATATGATTATCGTGATGGTATGTTGCTAGTTGGAGAGGGGTACTAGGATGAAATTTGTTTAAATTTCCAATTGAAGTAATTTGAAATGTACGTGTAACTTTGGACGGAAGGTTTTTATTGATATTTATTTTTAATTTTGTTTGTTGTTGAATATGTACTATACTGGTTTATTGAAAAATAAATGTCCGCATTTCAAAACCTTTTCAAGTGAAATTAATACAATTTATTAGTCCAAAAGACGACTGAATGTTTAGGTATCTCGTCGGATATTCTGAATTGGCTTTATAGCGTAAAGAAATGCTAGTAGATTTTAATGTACTGGTCTGCAGGGGAAAAATGGCCGAAACTGTTCAAAAATCGACTTTGAATGAGTCCAACTAAAGTGATTAGCCAAATTCAAAACTTGTTAAATGAGGAAATTTTTTTTTTAATATCTTGACCCATTACTCTTTCATTTTGACGGGATAACGGTGCAGACGATTTGACTTATATGACGCTAAATACTTGCATACTTTAAAATGAACAAAGTTGACAATAAATATTACTTCACGGATTACGTAATATTCATTGCCAACTAGTTCAACACATTCAAAATCTATTTTCGAAGAATTTTGATCATTTTTCCTCCAGCAAACCTGTTCATTCATAATTATATAGCACTCTTTTACAGAATATTTACATTTACAGAGATATGATTCAAGCCAATGACTTAGGTTATTCGGATCTGTGAAGTGTTTACTGTACATGATACTCTTAATATATCTCCAGAAATATAAGTCTGTCGTGGAGCTATCAGGCTTTCAAGAATGCTATGAAATAGGAGCTACCTAGCTCAATCTATAAGTTTCATATTTCAGGTTTGATACATAGATAAGGAGAAATCGGTAGAAATAGTAAAAACTCAGGTTCTTTAACTACATTTTCTTATAAGAATCATGATTGTTTGGTTTGTACGCTCAATGAGCTATTTCTGTACACTATAATAACTAACCAGATGGGACGTGTTGCTTAACGTCGATTCTGAATCGTAGCGATCATCCATGCCTAATATAGGTTACGAACCATGCACTTTTGGCAAGAGAGGCCAGAGCACAAACCACACATTTATTAGATGGGGCCACAAGAGGTAAGAAAATACGTTTTAGCAACTTTTCAGCCATACGGTTTTGAAATGCAGGAATTCTTTTAAAATCAATATACATATTCAAAATATATGAATGATTATGTCACTATTGATTCTTTCACATAATTGTCAATGCAACACATGCAAAAGAAGTTATATACAGGATGTCTATAAATTAGTTGGGTATTGGAGCTCAAATAGATCTGTATAACTCGTAATAACTAAGCATAATAATTTCATTTTTTTATGCATATTGAATTGCATGGTGAACATAAATTAGTTGGGAAAAAAGAATGGTTAATAATGATTAGTTACTAAGAATTATACAGATCTATTTGTACTCCATTGCCTAACTAATGCATATACAATCTGTGTAACAGAAAGGGTTATTGACTTCTGACTTTATATTTTGTATGATGTTTGACTTTGTATTTTGTCTAAAAGGTATCTAGATATGTTTTGTTGGGTATGGATGGGTTCGAAAGATTTGAAGCCAAAGCAGATCAAAACTTGCAGAAATTTATTCCGATATAACTCTTCGCAGATTCTTTTACAACTCCAGAACTTTCCATTCTAATCGACTCAGTACAGCTCTTTACACAATACTGGAGCTCAAACAGCAGTTAAAAATTAAATACACAACTGTTAAAATCGTCGCACAAGACAATGCAATACAGTTCACTACTATGAATGCTCGCTGAGAGACAACTAACTAGATAACTCGATCACCCTCTCTCTTGGTCTTATATAGGGGAGGCGAATCTTCTAGAGATAGAAATTTAGAGAACTTTCCAGATCGTAATCGAAAAGTTCTATACAGGTACATGGGGACCGAAAATGTCGCCAAATGGTCGCCAAGTTTGACGATATTTGGCAATTTTTTTCCAAAATTGGCTACCAAAATTAGTCGCCGAAACCGTTGCCAACTTGGCGAGATTGTCATTAACCATAATGTTAAATGGCCTGCTCCTTGTAAAACTCGTTTTCCAGCATGAGCCCTGTAGAACTCGTTTTCAAGCATTAAGAGACGCATTGCAGGAAAGCGAAGTAAAGAACTCTTGCACTGCCTTATGCAAAGTGTGCATAAAATTTCCTTTTTTCATTATTAATGCAACAAAATATTTACAAATATATAGAGATTCGTTACATTATTAATATTTTCTTTGATTGCATTAATTTATGGTTTATAAAAATTTAAGTGCGATATTTTCTGTTAAACGCATTTTTAAACGCGCAACTAAAGAAGTTGAAACACTGAAATCAGGTGGAATACCAATTTAAGTAGTTTATAAAAATTATATAATAGTTTTAGGAAAAATTAAAATCATTTAGTTTATTCAGCGTCTTATTAACTTTAGTTAATAAACTTGTGAATTAGTCAAATAAACTTATGAATTCATTCGAAAGTGGAAACTGTGTATCAATAAATAATGCAGCGGATGTAGAAATAAAAAAGGAAATTAGTAATACCATTAACTGGTATTTGGTTCAATGTTTAATCAATGTTATATTAGTAATCTGACTTCCTGCGCTTCGCCTCGAAATGTCAATATTAATATATAATTAATCACTCTATAGTTACAACGTTTCAAATCCTTAGAGATGATTAATACGGTAGAGAAGTATTACAAAATCCTTCTCAATAAATTAACTACATTTACTAATAAAGGCCAAAATAAACTATAAAGCAAAATAAACTTCTAAACAAAGATAGTTTTTTCTAGATTAAAGCTTCACCGAAACTTAATGTCGAATAATTAAGGCCGACTAATTGTAAAGCAGAATTTCTACTATGTAGTTATGAAGGGGAAAAATACAAAGTAAAATATAATTGTATAGCCATAATTATGTCATCCAACATTTTTTTCATTAAAGACACCTTATTTTCATTCGGAAATAAAATATATAATTTATCCTCAGTGTTATATTAATGTTTTTCTTGAAAATTAATTATATCAAGTTATGATAGTAGATTTTAATTTTATGTTTATAAGACTAATTATACTATAATATATTTAGGAAAATTAGAGTAATATATCGTAAGAATTCAAATTGATATTTTCTAGATATGGTCTGATATTAAATTTGATTGCATATTTAAATTTTCCACATGAATGCTATAAATTTGCATCTGTGTTTCATGTAGAAATGTTAAGTTTGAAATGGTTTTTTCACAATCGAATATTAACTGGTGGTTTTTTTTTATTGTTTAAAGCAGTTTGTGTAGTTTCAATTTGAACACAGTTTCTAAATCAAGCGTATTTTTTTAACTCACGACCGTTATGTTTTTTAACAATTAGAAGATGCAGTGAAACCTGTGTATAATGATACTGCTCATAACAATAAATCTTCATAAAACGATTATTTTTTTATTTTTTTTTTGGTCATGGCATAATCCTATTCAGTCAATGTATTTTGAACCTGCCCACAACAAAAACAACTTTTTAGATACACCTGCCTATATTTATAATTTTACATCTTAACGAATGCCGGTTATATATACGTATATCTGTATTTTTCTTATCTTGGAAAAGGAGATAATATCGAATGGTCCTGAAGGATTATCCTATAGGATTTTGTTTCAATAATACTAAATGTTTAGGATGTGCATTTAAACTCATTAGATGGATTCAAACATATGTGTAGTTAAGTGTCATCATAGAGTACAAAAACAGCATTAAGAGATTTTTTTTAAATGAGTAATTGTAAAATAAAAATAGGTTTACATTTTTCTTTTATGTATGGTAAAATGTAACTAGTATTTCACTTTGTCGTTAAGCAAATGTCATATCGACTCTAAATCATAATTGTTGCCTCTATAAAAAAAATTCATCAGCTATGCCTTCTCCAAATAAATTCGGTGTACTAGACGTGTCCAATAATAACGGAAGTGATTCTAAAATTACGAAGCGAATAAAAATCCAATTGTTGTTGGTTAATTATAAATTTAATCACTATATTAATATAAATATTTAAATAAAGTAAAATTATATCTTTAAAATTATTTAAATGAATTACAATTTTAAATCTTCTTAAACAAAATAAAATTTTATATTATCTAAATACAAATTTAAGTTATCTAAATACAAATTTAAGTTATCTAAATAATTTTTTTGAATTATTTGAACAAAAATATTAATCATTTAAATATTTAAATTAAATAAAAAAAATTAATTATTTGAATAAAAGTAAAAATGTATCTCTAAATACAATCCAATATAATCAATCACACGTTACTATAGGTGCATCACATCGGATACGCAAACTGTTTGAATTAAACCTGAATATAAAACATTTTTCTACATTCCCTACATTATTGTTATAAACAAACTGTTACGTACTACCGATAACCTGTATATAACAATATTTTTCAACGTCTCTACTGCATCGTCATTATATACAGGCTTTACTGTATAATGTTTTTTATTCTAAAGACGAAGACTAAATGTTTCTATCCATACTACATACCTACCATTTCAGTTTACATATGGAAAATTACTGTATTAAAATCTGAAAGCTTGGAAAAATGTTCTTGATGGAATGTTCAAAGTTTAAAAAATAAATTAAAGGACACACAAAAACAATTGGATTACTTTATGCAAATACCAGATGCAATGATCGTTTGATTTTCGAGAAAACTTCTTGAATAGTCGCTTAACTATTCTGAAAATAACTCGCGAAAAATTAAAATATAACCCAAGTTTTTAATATAATTCTATCAAATGCATTATCAATTTATTAAGTTCATATCCAGTTTTCATAGTGTTTGACCATTAAGAAGAAAACATCCATTTCGTACGTTTTGTTAATTTTGTACCCGCAAATATTGATAGAATGCATTGATAGAATGCATTGTCATCAACAACGAATCTATCTGTCAAGTTCCAGCCCGATTAAATGACGGCAAGTGTGTTAATAATTTCACTGCGCAATTTGGCCTCCACAAACAAAATCTAATTTAATATAAATGATTTGATAATTTAATTGAATAAAGTAAATAGTTATTATTGGCTGTATACAGCTGATAACAACGGTACTAAAAACTTAATTTTGAACATTAAATTGTTCAGCTGAAGTGTGGATAAATCAGTCCAATTTTCGTACACTGGATAGTTGTTCTGTAAACTTGAACAGGTGTACATGAACGTGTTACCAATTATTCACTGCTATTAGTTTATTGTTGGAAATGTTGCTCTATTTTAGGATGGAATCTATTTTTTTCCCCTCCTATGAACAAAAAATAATTGATATATGTATTTTTTTTATATAAAATATTCCTTTCAGATAAAGTACAAAAGACTGATCTCTCGATTTGTGAATTTCCTTGAATTAATTTGTTGTATATAAATATAGCTATCTGGTGTGAAAGTTTGTTTTGTGTATATGCGTGTCTTTGTTTGTCTATGTCTTTTAGTTTGGCTCGTTTCATCTTAGGATTTATGTGTGTGAAAGTCAATATGATTTCCACTTCTTAATACTAACATGTGCGCAGAAAAATTATGCTTTTTCTGTTATAATTCAATTTTATATAGAATCTGAACACAACTCAAAATCCTGTCTCAGAGCACGGGTCTTTCGAACCGATTTGATTGCCAAATTATTCAACGGTCTTGCAAATCATTCTACTAGTAAACGGAGTTTGTCGACAATCCCAAGTTTTAAATAAACACTACACTACGGAGAAAGTTAATTATGGATTGCTAATTCAATTTTCACTCAGAGAAACAGTGCTATTGAATGCCGATAGTCATCAGTGATTGGGAGCGACACTTGAAAAATCCACATCACCAACACACACACAATCGAAACAAGGTTGTAATTAAACTGACAAGCACTCGAAGCGATGGACTGGGAGCATGCAAGTGACAGAATAATCTAACAACTGTTTGCAAATGAATATGGAGAAGGAAATATATTTCTAAAATTGGCTTTGATGTTACTTAGTTGGTATTTGCATTCTACTAGTAAATGGTAATAACTACTAATATATGCTCTGCTCTGTAATAGCCACAAGTAAATGTTCTGCTTCCGTGTAACGAAAATCTAAGACTGTGCCGACTTTAATATTTTCCTAAATGGACAATATATAATGTATTGAAAATTCTTACTCAATTTGAGTTGCAAGATCGTCAATGTTTTGTTAACCGTTTAATTTATTGTAATCTGATTTTGTACCGTTGCATATCATGGTTCCAAATGCATAATCTGGATGATATCTTGCTATTTAACATTTTGCTTGACCAGCTGTTATGAACTGAAACATGGCCAAAAGGTGCATCGACACAGGCCTTGATGTATGAGACAGATATTTTTGCAGATATATACAAATGCAGTAAATAATGTAAATGGAAACAATTGGGATTAGTCAGACGTCTTTATACGTGCAACATTGCAGTGGATCCTCCCAGGTCGACAGACGCAGAACCCGGTTAATAATTCGGTTCATACTGGGTGTCACAAAAACTTGACGCATTTGTAAAACGAATAATAAAACGGAACGCGATAGAAATGTACTGTTTGCTGCATTTTTGGGTAATGCCGAAATTTATAATATCATTTTTTAAAAATACTTACAAAGTTTTCCATCAGATAGTACTGTTGCACGACATTTTTTTGTAAAATAAAAACCCTTCCGGAACATTTTTCAAAGTGGTAAAACTTTGCACAGTTTTCAAAATAACTACCATTTCCAGCGACAACTACGTTGTTGTTGGAAATGGTTGGATTGAAACATAGTTTTTGTAGATTTACCAACATGTTCAGACCCTTTTTTCTCAGAATTTTTCATTCAACAGTGTCATCTATTGGTGAACTTTGGAACCATTTTTGAAAATTAGTGAATATATTTTCGTAATTACCCAAGCAGAATTCAGCAAACGGTATATTTCTATCTTCAGTCTAAATGCACCTCAGCACTTTCCTTTGTAGAATAGATAAAGAGTTGAGTCAGAAAACACAGTTTCTATGTTCAAAGAATGAAATTTGTATTGTGTCTGTGTAATAAGAGTGTTGATAAGAGATTTCAGATTTTAAATGATGTAGGGGCAACTGTTTTTTGAAGACTAGTACCAGAAAAAACTCTAGATGTCGCTCCAAGGGAATAATGAACTGGTAAGATCCCGAAGATACATTTCATTTTTGTTATAGAAAAGAAAAAAAAGAAAAACCTCACACTTTCTACAAAACTGAAACAACTCAAAATTCTTCATTCTTGAGTTAGTCTACAGAATCGCAGGCTGAGTGTACTTGAAGCTGGTTGTAAGGGTAAAAAAAAACTGTATTACTAGTTGAATTCATGTTGAAATTGACGTTCCATTCTTCCAGCTTAAAGGCTGTTTTCAAATCACACTTGAACAGCCACACACTTAAATACAAAAAAAAAAAAAAAAAAAAAAAAAAATCGATTGAAGACTATTTACACACTTTAACACACACAAAAAAAAGAATTTCGAGTTGTATCACTTTTGTGGCAACGTTGTGATAAGTGCAGAATAAATTAATTTCATAATCACTCAGGCGCCCCGAATCCAATGTTCAAATATCCTTCAGCAAAGACAATCTATTTATTTTCGTATCATCGTCCAGGAACAAAAGTATTCCAATACACCAACACCTTTATCACCTTTAAAGCAACTAGTCAAACCACAGACGCCTCATATTAATGGACTTACCCTAATCCTTTCACCAGCCATCCAACAGCGAACAGCAAGCGAATCCGAAAGAACGAAAAAAAGAAAAAGGGGGAGGGGGGGGGGGGAAAGAAAATGGCTACCAACATCGCGCAACATGGAATCCATTTATACAAATAACATTATTCCGAGACCGAAAGACATCATTGTGCGTAGCCTCCAACCCACGGGGGCAACTCGTAAGAATAAAAAGAAAAGAAAAACCAACCGATTGTGAATATTCTGTTCTTGTCAGAAGCCAATGTCCGAACACATTTATCTGAAGTTGGTTTTCAATTCCATGGAAGGGATTCTTTTTTTTTCCTTTTTTTTTTTTTCTTTTCTTCTTTATGGAAGAAGCTTGGCATTATGTGGAAGAAACGAAATTTATGAGATCTTTCTGTTGTTGCAGCTGTAATTGGGGGTGATTTAAAGGTTTAATTTTAGTGCCTGCTTGTCTTATTTCTGATGTTTGTCTAGCTGTGGTTTGTTTGTTGGGAAGTAGGCTGCGATTTGGAGGAAAAACGGTTTGGGGTTGGCGATTTTTTTTTATACCACTCAAGTCATTGTGTCAGAAGGGGATTTTTTTTTTTTTTTGATTCTTTGAAAGAGAAGTTAAAATGGATTTTTAAACTACCGATTGTTTCGTAATGGTGTCTCTTTTAGAAGTCGTGATAAAGAAATAAATTATTTTCTGGCTGAGTAAGCAACCGTCTCTAAAGGTCGAGATTAGATTAGTGTAGAATGGCAATGTCGTATGTACCTAGTGTAATGTCATCAAGAACTATTTATTCCTCCAACTGTTACCAAGTGGACATCAATTGATTTGTAAAAGTGCAAGCCTGGACACGAAAGGAGATTGGAAAGTGGCGTTGTGTGGCATGTTGAGGAAAGTAAGCTAAAAGATATCCAATTATTGGATCATGTTTTTTAAAAACTAATACAGTACTTATTAGGTTTCTTTTGTACGGTGTGCTAATTCACAACTAAAATATATAAAATTTTTACGATACACGGCTTTGTTTGGAACTTGTGCTGTCTTCTGTTTGTACTATAAAGAAAGATTCTATGAAGATGTCACACTAGACCAAGTAGGTCCATTGTACCTCTCACAATGTATATATTTAGATTATGGCTTACCAAACAGTTCAGTAAACTCGAAAGAAGCCAATTAGTCTGATAAGGAGACATAGCAAAGTCATCGGACTTGAGTTCTACCACATCGTCAACACTTCGCATATCCCCATAGTCTCGTGAAAGAGTAGCATTCGCCAGAAACATGCCAAAAACGGAAAATAATGCTACTGTTTATTACACTACTTGCTGATTTAACACAGCTTTAGCAATGGTTATCCTCGACAAATTTCATTGTTTTAAGATGGTTTTTAAGACAGTAAATAACTCTGTTTCCTAACTCTGCAAATCTGTTTTTTTAAAATGAGGGTAACCAAAACTTGGAAATTGTATTTTTCTTGACGAAGTATCTTTGTGTCTCAAATGGGGATAAAAACATTTTATCCCAATAGTATTCGTTCGTTTTGAAGCAGACTATCATGACGAGGAATTCCAACTTATGCAGAAAAAAATTCTTGCATTTTTTGTTTGCAGTCTCCTCTAGTTCTCTAACATTGAAACTAAGATTGTAACGCACATCTCCGTAAAAAAATGGTTTGCAAACTGATAGAATACCTAAATAGTGACCATATTTCAAACAATTGCATCTCAAATTCAGAAACTTCAAGAATTTCACATCCGCAGCTGACGTACACGTAAAACATGATGTTAAGGGGTAATTAAAAAAAAAAAAAAAAAAAAACACAAATCCCAAATCAAAATCAGGGTATTGGATAACCTTGAGAAATTATTTAAAGTTTAATTCCGAATAGACATGCAACGCAATATTTAATAAGTGAATATTACGTGATGAATGTAAATAATAAATGAATATTTGTTGCAACAGCGCATTTTGTGACTATAAACACGGGCATTATTCAGATGCTTCTACCCTGATGAGTAAAGGTTGTCTGTATTGTGGATTTTCTGTTGCAAGAGCTATAAGATGGTTTAACTGCTCCGGTTGATAGCTAAATCAAAACCTATATTACGGAATCTTAATTGTGTTTTAGATTTCTTAGCATATTACATATCCAACAATAAAAAATTTCCTGAGAATCATTTAAAAAAAAAAAAAACTACAAACCAACCATTTTACTAAACAATATCATCGGATCAAATAACTCCTACACCGTTCCATCATCTCAATCTCCTATTCCCAAGGGTTCCGTTGCCAGACACCAAACGACAATACCTCCTCAAGCTCCCTCCCTCACAAAAGATTGATGAATACGTCAGTATTAGTTCTCCCTCCTCATTTTGTCTCCTCCTTAAAAGAAAAGAAAAAAAATATCAGCCACCTACCAACTCCTCCCGGTAGCACACTAAAATCGGATCTTCTAACAACAACACGAGCAATTATCCCAACACAATTGGCGCTACAAAAACACTTTCTATTACATCTTTCTCTGGTATATTTCTGGCCAAATCTATCACATCACTCATTCATTCCGTTTTCTTTATTCCAGGAAGAAAGAAGCCTTTAACGGCATTTCGTCTCAATTTTTCTCACTTTTCCCTCTGGCTTCTATTAAATTGTGAGGCGAAGGGGGTGGGGGATCTTACCTGCTAACCCCTCCCCTCTTTTCCTTCTTTCCACCCCCGCTCAAGGTTTTCGTTTTAGTCCCACTCCTCCCCATCTTCATCCAACTAGATCTTTCTGAACACATTAATCACGAGCAAGACCCTTTTGCCCGCACTGCAGGGTTGTTTAGAGAGAAAAGAGAGGCGGGTTTTGTTTTGGCGAGGTTGTTGCTCTGGTTTTCTCGCCAATAACAAAATTTCGCCAGAGCTAGATTTTAAATTAAATTTAAAAAATTTAGAAGAAATGAAACGAGTAAACAATTCGGGAGTTTTTATCAGTTGTTTTAATGTATAAAATTTTTCATTTGCATTATAATGATATCAACGCAATGATTTTTTTTTTAATTAAAAAAAATATACATTAATTTAAATGTATTATTTTTTAACAGCTAAATATAAGTTATTATCAAAAAATTAAAATTTGCAATAAATATTTTGTTTTAAGGGGCTTCGCTAGCTTCTTGCTAATGCAGTCTTCATTAGTTCGTCTTGTAAGCTAAGTTCGTTTTGCTCGATAAAAGGATAGACATTTCCACAATATGTCTTTGCATAACAAGTTCAAATGTCACAATCAATAGAAAAGCACACAAGTTTAGCTTCATCATATTCATTCGCACATTTAATTTATTTCTCAAAAGATCTTTTTTATTTTCCCCAGAAGTGGTCCAAACACTTCAAGTATAAATCTGCATAGTATTCTTCAACAACAATACTCTCAAAACAAGCTAAGCTGCTTGTATGATATCTTTCACCATTTAGTATAGCCTCTTGCCTTAAAATACTGTTAATTGCGCTCTTATTTACTCGTTGAGTAAATGCTGTCATACTACGACAAATATTCATTTCTTTTCAACTGTTCATCAGCCATTGATTCCGATTTGTAAACAAACAGTCGCTGCTGTAAATCCACATTTATTTCATTTTTTGTGTAAGAAAATTATATTAATAGATTTTGTGTGACACAGAGAGAATGGTACAAGTTATAAAACTATAAAATTGAACCGCGCACAACATTTGATTATAGCAATAGCTCACTCACTTAATGTTCACCAAGTAAAAATTTTATGTTATGTTTATTTGCTGCGTATGGCCATAAAAAATATTTAAATCTACCTACAATACAAAGTTGATGCTAAAGGGGGGGGGGGGGATGATATTTGCCAAAAATCCCTTAAAGAGCAACCTGAAAATCCTCATTTGTTCAAACCAAACAATTCATTTCCAATACAAAAAAAAATTGCTTAAGAAAAACCCTGAAGCTCAAATAAATACCTCAATAATAATTATCTAGTACAGAATGAATGTAAGCCGATGTTGAAAATAATCTCAGCTAGAATATAATACCTCTGCATTTGCTGCAATTTTCAAGCTTATTCCCATTGGAGCTGCAGTCATTTGTCAGAGGACAGAAGTGAAAACTATTTCATTTAATCCCGCTGTAGTTTAATAAATCTATAATTTATTCATGCCCTCGGGGGCTCAAGGGATGAATGTCACATTTCAACGGTTTGGTGAAACAATAGCTTAAATACCCAATCTTTGGTCCAATTATTTGATTTCTGTCAATTCGGCTAAGAATGTCGCACTACAGTTATTTTCTTTTTTACCAAAATAATCGCCATAGAACCTCAACACTAAACTATTTGAAACTGGTTGTTAAGAATACTATTTGAATTGTTTACACTTTTTAAACGAATGCAATAAATTAACCCTTTGCACTCGATGCCTTTTTTGCGCAGAGGTATTAGCAACTCGAGACGTTTCGTGGCATTTTTGGTTCGGTCCCCGGTTACGGATCCGCTTCATAGAAACTAAACAGTCATTGGCCTTGCATCGAATTTTCACATCAAACCTAGCGGTCCTCTCGAGTTGCGGCATCCAATCATGTGGTGCCTGAGAGGCACCGCTCGAGCGCAAAGGGTTAATAAGCGCTCGAATAAAAATACATTTCGTTCGCTAGACAGTGTGAATTAAAATTGTATCTGAACTATATGCTTTTTTATAATCATTTAACTTTTTTTTACGTATATTTTAAAGCACAAATACAAGATTAAAAAAATATTATCGTTCAAGTGTCATGGTGTTTAGCAAAAGAAAAGTATGGAAAACAAGGAAATACAAGGTAATTTGATAAGGATTAACCGGGAAAACTTTTGAAAATTCCAATTAAATCAGTAAATTTAATTTTTTCTAAATACGTAAGTACAAAGGGAAGATATGATATTTTCCACCAGTTACTTTATTTATAGAAAACTAATAGAGTATCTTATACTAGTTTTAGTTTTTATTGCAGTTAAACCCCGTTAACGCAGATTGGATGGGACCGCTGAAATTGTTCTCATTAACCGAATTTCGTGTTAAATGAATAAATTAACGTTAAGTTTTAAGTAAGGGG